>VXBB01007277.1:4334-14725 GCA_013399915.1 Illadopsis cleaveri | reverse complement strand
TGTCACAGCCCTGTCCACCCTCCGCAGCAATACCCAGAATTTACTTGCTCATGCAAATATAGCCATGGCTCTTTTCCTCTCTCAGCTCTGTTTTGGCAATCAAGAACTTTGCATGCAAATATCAGTGCAATGAACCCAGGTAATTTTGTGAAGCAGTGATGGTAAAGGTCAAATGAGTATTAAATGGCTACTTTTGCAGCAAAGGACATAGCCTCTTTCCCTCCCAATGGCCAAATCAGTGGGTTCTGTGCCCTGAGGAGCATTTATCCTGCATCATACATAGTGCTCACCCCTGCTTTTGCTGCAGGTGAATATTAGGTGGGAGAGGAAATTAAGCTTGCCTTTCTGCATACAATGAAAGGTTCTTTATTACAAGAGGGCCTCAAGGAGTTTTCTATCTCCTGAGCATCGTACCAACAGTTTAATTAAAAAAATGTACATGGCTGAGAACTAACTCTAATTGGGAAGCTGTAAGAAAGCCTCTGCGCCTGGTCTCCACTGTTTCTGCTTTTTCTCTTTATAGATTGACTAGACCTTATCAAAATGCTGATGAAACCAGTGCTACACTCTCCTGGTTTTGTTGCTGACAGTTAGATGGTGATCCTGCTCCCCTCTTCCTTTCCTCAGCAGACCCCTAGGATGACATCAAGACCCTAATCAAGTTCAGCTTGTAGATCTCAGCAGGTACAATTAAGCTGCCTGTGCCATCCCAGGGGGTTGCCTGATACACCCCCCCAGTGGCTCCAGCATCTGCCATGAGAAACGAGAGCCCACAGCTGCCTGCTAGGCTGGAGGGATGAGAATTGGTCTGCTCACCAGGTACAGAAAGGATGTGCTGGAGTGGTACTTGTGTGGGGTTGCAGATGGAGGAGACCTGAGCTCATCTTCCAGCCTGACATCCCTTTCAGGGGCAAGTTCTCCAGTGACCCTGTCAAAGCTGTTCCTGTGCCAGTAGCAGGGCTGCTGGGTCTGCTGCCCTCTGATGTATCCTGGGACTGCTCTCCAGAGGTGAGATTTCACTCTCCTTCTGCCAAGGCTGTTCAGCTCCATGCCCAGTCTCTATATCCCTTTAAATCAGAATGCAGCCAGAAACACATACTCCCAGCTTGCAGCACTCAATTACTCCTTCTGATATTTTATTTTTTTTGCCTGCAGCTTCAAATTACCTTCAAGGTGCACAGTGCAATTAGCTAAAAATATTTCCTGCTTCGTTTTAATTGCACTAAAGCTCTGATGTACCTCCAGTGAGGAGCAGTAAGGTGGAAATTGGTGTCCCAAATATTTCAAATTGATTAAAGTCCAGGATGACTCAATAAGCTTACATAGTTCTATTAATCATTAAATATTCATATTTTTTTGTTAAAAACACCACAAACATTCTTGAAGCCAAATTCTGTGAGAAGTTTCTAACAGAAAAAACTTTCACTGAGGAGATGGTAACTCAGTTTCTGAGTTGGAGAAAGATAAGACAAGAATTCCACCATATAGTTGGAGTGGTTTCCATATGAAGAATTCACATCTCTTGCTGAATTTTAGTATCTCAGAATTTGATTCTGAAAACGCTTATGCATGTGACTTATGTCTGTGACTCATTTCACTGCTATAGCTGAGGTATTTATATGACTCTAATTTAGAACTGGATCACATTTTTGTTCAAAGCCTTTCTGGGTGGAAAATGCAGGTGATCAGTCAAACATTATCACTGCTTAAAAACAGTCAAAACTTTTTGTCTGAGAATTTAAAAAGAACTCCAAAACAAAACAATGTTTTTTCTGAAAGCTCTGAAAACCATTGTGCTGATTCCCATGATGTCTGGTTCATAAGATTACTTCAATGTACTTTGAAAAGAGTATTGAAAATAAATCCCAAATTCTATTTGCATCCAGTTGAGTCTGATAAGTCTCAGTTTTTTGAGTTTCTGGTTCATTGTCACCTGAGATAGCCTGTGCTTATGAAGCATGTCCACTTGTGCCTGGAGCTGTGCTGGCTTGGGAGTGCTCTCATTGCCTGATCCACAGAGCTGAACCAAGCAAATTCAGCAAGTTTCTCACCAGTCTCATACAAATGACAGGATCATGTTAACTTAAACCTTTATGCTTCTCCCTGTGCCAAGAAGCTCAGGATTAACATGAATGGTAGTGGACAAGAGGTGGGATTCAGTGCATGTCTCACCCACTTCCATGGTTGTGAAGGAGGCCTGACTGTGATGGTGGAATCCAGGGCAAATATTGAAAGATGCTTCCCATATCGGCAACTTCCCTCTCTCTTCTGTGCTCACCAGGGTGAGAAAAACCTCTGACCATGTCCAGAGCAGCTCATGTGGGCAACTGATTCTTACACAATTTTGAAGGAAATTGAAAATGTTCAGCCTCTTGCCAAAGGGCACACTGAGAAGACAAAAAAACCCCCAAAACCACCAGCCCCTCACTGCTGGTGTGCAAGTCCATGCACTTCCTTCCTCTGAAGCAGAACTCCAGGAAGGCAGGTATTGGCTCCTCCTTCCCCTTGGGAATACAGGAGACAGATTAAAGAGTAGGGAGAAAAAAGTTATTTCACAGTTAGTGCGCCCTGAACAAGAAAAGGTTCCTGACACCAACAAACTAATCAACGTTGAAAGCTCATGAGGTCAAGCTTTCGCTTTCCTCCATTATTCTTTTGATTTTTTCTAAGTGGCTAGGACTTGATAGCTCTGGCAAGTCTATAAATATAAAATCCTTCCTTGCCTTCTCCTGGAGCACACCAAGGACTATTTGAATGCTCGTAGGAACAAGTTAAAACTAAACAAACCCAAAGCAATAGGCAAGAACAGGTTGTCCAGTCAATCTTCAAATGCTGACCATTCTGTAAGTCAATCCCAAGAAGCTTGTCTCTGCTAGCCAGGAATTGGGAAAGGCAGCTCTCCCTCTTAAGAGAGACACTCCCTCTGGATTCAGTGTTTTGTGGGAGACTTATGGCCAGGAATGTTAATGCCAGATAACTGAGCTGGGCCTGAAGGAGGCAGCCCCAGACCATCAGGGTTAACCTCTGGATATGTGGGCTGCCTCCAGCACCTCAATGCCTTGCCTGTGCCTCCTCCCCTGTGCTGCCTTCAAGAGCCACCAGTGCATAGCTGTAGGAGTTTCCCTGACATTACCACCAAGAAGAAACCAACATTTGTATAGCCTGAAAACGGGGAAACATTTCCCAGTGGAAACACTGGCCCATAGAGGGTACCCATTTTACCCTATAAAATGCTCCTGAAGTCAAGCAAGAAGTGTTTCTACACTGTCTTGGTAGGGAGGGAAATGGCAGAAGAACTGGGAATATTTATGGCTTCTGCTGCACTGGAAATACCCAAAGTTCCTGTCCCAAAGCACGGCCCATGTCCTCTCCATTGAAGCACAGGGAACTTCACTCAGCAGTCTTTTCCTGGCAAAGGAAAGGCTGCTTCCTCTACCTTTCCTGTCCTTGGGCTCTCTGATGGGATCTGTGCTCCTTCAGAGCTCTGTCTGTTAGAAAAGGAGGAAAGAAAAATGCCACATTCCCTACCAAGGGCTGACAAACAGGAATCATAGCTGCAGTATAAGCTTCTCTGATGGATTCCGCCTCAGCAAAACGAAATTAAGATTTCAGCAAACAAGCTCCAATTCCATGGTACCAGTAGAACAAATGACATCCGATAATTGCTAACTCCTTTTGCTTATTCTTTGCTCTGTTCACCCCATCAGTCTCCCTAGATTATATTTTCAGCTGAGTTTAATGAACGCCATTTATTAAACTAACACCAGGGTTCTGCTTTGGCCTCAGACAGATGTGCCTGCTAATATGAATCATTTTGTTCAATTGGATTATTCTGATGGAGAGCGGATCCCTGCCACTCTGAGGAGCACAAACAAATGGGGAACAGCTCGCCTCCAGTTGCGACCAGACGCTTGCCTTCATTAGGAGACAGCTCCAGGCTCCGCAGGCAGCTTGGCAGGATGGTGTCCCTACTGCTCCCATCAGCCAGCGCTTCTGCTCCTTTCCATTTCCCTCTCATGTGCAGGGAGAGCCCAGATCTCAGTGTGGCCCTCAGCCTGGATGGTCAGGGGGGACATGAGCATCACTGCCACCTTCCCTGAGTTCACCAGCTGCACGGGCAACAGGATTCACCTCCTCCTTTTTCACAATGAACGTCCCTTATGTGAATGCACACCAGACTTCCCTGCGTATCCTTCCCTTCCCAGTATGGCATGTCTGACCTCCTTTACATTGACACCTGAGAAAATGTAGACTACTTATTTGCTACTCATCCTTCTTTACTGTGATCTTCTCCAATTATTTGGGCAAAGGGACAGGGATGATATGCTTTTAAAGGCTTGTATTAATCAGAAAAAAAAAGAGATAAAATCCAGCTGAAATCTCCCAGACAGAGATTCCCTCACTCTATCGTTTGGGATTTTAGTGTTGAAAATTCTGGATCAATCTCTGTAATACATTGTGTGCAGGCACCAGACATGCATCTATCTGTCTATCTCAATACAAATCCTGCCTTCTGTGAACCATAAAACTCCTCGCAGAGTGACATTACCACATCTCACATCGACAGAACACACTGAGCACACACAACTTGGGGAAAAAAATTACAGAGGCAATTTGAAAGATTAGAAGAGGAAAAGCAGAAGATTTCTGCTCCCTGTGCGTAAGTGGCCAAATCCCACAGCAAGCCTTTAGCTAGCACAAATCATCATCACACCCTTAAAGCCTACTTTCCCCAGGTGAAGGACAGGCCCAGCACTTCTTCAGATACCTGTGAACCTCAGGACAACTCATTTATTCTAGAGTATTTCTGAAGGAAGAAATTATTTGCATTTTAATCCTAAGTGGCATCCTGAGGTTGTTTCCAGGAATCCCTGGTGAGTACCAGAAGTCAGGCTGTCAGGAAGTGGGTCTGTGCTGAAAGAGAAAAGACCCCAGAGATAACCATGGTGCCAGTCTGTGTGCCTTTCCTAATCACTAAAAATACGTTAGCATGCTCCTCAACAAACCCATCAAAGGACATTAATTCCTCCATTCAGGTTTAAGTGTAGGAATACTCCTCTAGGTGTGAGCTATTCCTTTATTCCTGATGAGGATCTGTACACCTTTCTCTAAATTGCATTACCCTGGTCTTCATGAGTAAAGGGAACAAGGTCTGTATGATCTGTACCAAACAATGCCCTTGCAATCTGAGCAGAAGACAGAAACCGCCCAAATAAACTCACTTCGGAAAGCACCAAATCTTTTAAAACTGACATGTAGGAACCCGGTTTCCTACAGCTGGCATTGGGCTGCCTGCCTGGTTTCCTTTCTCTGTGTCCAATGTGCTATGATGGAGAAATGTGTACCATGCAAGAAGAATGCACAGAGGAAAATAAAGAGCTTGGAAAGCATCCACTTGTCATACGTCACAGCAAATGGGATGCAACCTCTGCTCATGAGTGGAGATGAGTAAAGAGAGTAGAGAAAAATAGAGAATCTTATCCAGCAAAGACAAATTTTTAGCTGACTGCACAACCCATGGATTTAATGGCCCAATTGTTTCCAAATCCTTAGAAATCAAGGTAATGAAAACCTATTTTCTTTTGGAACAACCTGCTTTTAGGGCTCTGCCATGACAACCGTCTACAGCACATCCAAGTCAACCAAAAGATATCTTTGGCGTTAAGGAATGGGCATCATAGAGCCAGAAATTTCAAAGGTAGGCACCTTGTCACTGTGAGGATTTTAGAGTGTTATTGCTCTGCATAGAACAGATGCTTCAGACAGCCCAGCTGCTGGATCTGTTTTACACAGGAAAAAGGGATATCTGAAGAGCTGGTGAGGCCGAATGTATCTTCCAATAAATGGGAGAAATCTGCTTTCCAAAGAGGATTACTTGAGTGTGGAGCTGCAGCTTTCCATGGGTACAAGAGATTTTCTTCTGTTTGCATGTCATTATCCTAAAAAGGCATTTTTAAAATGAGCCATAGTGATATTTGGAGGTGGGCATGATCATTCCCAGTGTCTCTGCTCTAAGAACACCAGAGCAGCCAGAAGGGTGACATTGCATCTCTCTCTAGAATTGCAAATAATTGAAACATCTCTGCTAGGAGAACCTTTAGAGTTAAATAAGTAATAGTGGGCCTGAATCCTTGGCTGCCATACATAAATCAGTGTCACTTCACTGGCTTCAGAGGAGCTGGTGATTGACGCTGCCTGAGAACTTAGCCCGATCATGGTTGTGGTTAGTACTTTTCCAGACAGAGCACTGAGTTTTCATTAACTATGCTTCTTGCTTGGGAAATGACTTGACTGCTGTTCTCCTTTTCCCTCCAGCTCAGCCTTCTACCCAATATTTCAAAAAGGTTGGATGAAGCTCAGCTAAGTGGAAAAATGAATCGTTTGAAATAAAAACACTCTTTTTTTCCCCTAACTGCAGTCACAGGGCAGGACGAAAGACACCTGAGAAGCAAGGTCTGTACCATAAACCTTCAATTCTCTGCTACAGCTGAATCAAACACTTCAGAGACCAGAGTTTTGATATTCACTTGTATCTGGCCAAAGTTACCGTACCTATGAATTATTCAAATATGCAATTATTGCATTTGATATATCACTGGGTATAACCGTGGGAACGAGAAACAGTGTTCTAGTGCAGCTGATTGTATATGCCTTCCAAACCATAAGGACATCAATTTAAGGTGCTCACATTGATGGAGTACCCTGCAACCCCTTATTAAGATTCTTGCCAACTCCTGTAGCAGTCTTCCCCTGCAGAGTAAATTTCATGGGGTTTTTTAGCCGCCCTTTTCTTTATCTCTACAGTGTAAGTGCCAAACACTACCCCATAGAGCTTCAACTAATGGTTCTGCAGTAGCTCTCAAAGGTCAGTGACAAAAAGATCAGGCCATTTTCAGCTTACTGATCAATGCTGCACAAGTGATCTGAGTCCTGTGAATCACATGTTGGGGCTGACTCATAACTGATTTCATCGTGAATTTAAGTTTTTCCTGGAAGAAGGTTTTAACCTTCTTCTTAGACCTAGAGGGCTGTGCCCTGCCTTTGGCATATACTTCATATTGTATACTTCATATTGTCCTTACCTGGACAAAAACTCATGTCCATGGTGCTCATGTTTGTATTAACTGAACACATCAAAGACAGCTCTATCTGCCTTCAAATATGGGGCCATCTGAGAAGAACATCTCTGAAGTTCTAGACTTTTCTTTGCCCTCTCCCTGAACAGCATGTGCAAATTGGTAATGTGCCTGTTTCCCATTTGCTCACTAGTGAGTATTGGTCTCTCTAGTGCCCCAGTATCAATGGATTTTGCTGACTTGTAACTTATTTGAAGGTCCTGTAGAAAAATGACTGTGCTTATTTTCTAGAACTCATTCTGTATTTTCAAAACCCTCTTTCATTGTGGGTCTTTGCCTTCTCCCATTTGTTTTGTACATATTTTATTTAGCAGAGGATTCATTCTATCAGTGTTTGCCGCTGCTGCTGCTTGAACAAAAAATTTGGCTATGGACGTTTCCTGTGTTTTTCCATCTCTTTGGCTCTCATTTCAAATCACTGCTGTTTCAAATGCCTACTCTTTCCTTTTCTTATGTTTTCTGTTTTTTCTTCCAGTTGCAGTCCCTCATGCACTGGCCCAGCAAATCTCTGTGCTGAACAAACCCGGTAAAAATGTTCCTTCAAAGGCTGCTGTTTTCAGGTTACTGCAGCTGCCCATTAACTGATGCAATTGGAACTTACACTGAGCTCAGAAAAGCTCTAAAATCTGACTTACTCAAGTAATTTGTGTGACATTGTCCATATGATCCCCCACACTAATCTTGGTGAAGTGGCTGAATATGAAATTACCACCCTCCAGTCAACCCTGAAGCTTTGGGGGCTTTGCTGTTGGAAGCCTTTGAAGAGGGCACCACCATATCAAGCTCCTGGTCTTTCACAGTATTGTATATATGAGGAAAAACTCAGAAGGCTCTTTGCCGGCTGAGTCTTTGGCAAAAGTTCTCACAATTCTCCGGAAGTTTACTTCAGAGCACAAGGGCCAAGAGTACCACACTGAGATGAGAAGTGGGAGGCTGCTTTAATATCTATTATTTAATTCTGAAGTATTTGCAATATCTAACATTAAAAAAAATAAATGGGGACTTGGATTTTAATGAAGAATTCCTGCTCCAAACCGAGGGAAAGAGTTGTGGTATTGCCTTGTGCTGCTTTATCACTCCCATGACAAATAGTGCGGATCCGTTAGTGACCTACATGGACTCATTTAGATGCAAACACAGCAATACTCCTGAAAAGCTGCCCTGCTTGGAGGAAGAACAAGTTCCAAATATTGCTGAATGGAATTCAGTCTCAGAGCAGTAATTACTGATTGTAATTTTGGAGTAAATGCAGTAATTAATTATTGTCGTTTTCCATCACTGCATTATATTGTGTGCCAATCTTAGAATAAAATAATTAGCAAATGGGATTTTGCATGCTGTGGTTTGTAGAACAGACTTGAGAATTTTGCCATAATAAAGTTATCAGTAATTTAAATGGACAGACAGGTTAAAAATTATCAGACAGAAAAATAAAGGATTTCCTTATCAGTATTGCAAACACCTTCAGGAGTTCTGTTTTAGCCACCCCCACTAAAATTCACTTCCATTCTCTCAGTACAAGCACAAAAGCACAAAGTTTGGGTCGCAAACACAGTGAGGGATGCATAATTTAATCACAGGTGTCAGTGGAAATGAAAAACAAAAGTAATCCAAAGAACAAAAAACCATATTGGCTGAGGTGATGTTTTTCCAGTACCTGAACAGATTTTCCAAAATTAAGCTGTGCTGATTTTTTTTCACTCTTTATTCACTCATATTAAAGCTTGTGCTGGAGTACTGTTTTGATGCAATTATACTAGTGCAAATTTCCATAATGTAAGCAAGTCCTAAACAATCTAACTGATGACTAAAAGAGGGAAACAACAATAATCTGTGCAGGTAGAAGAGGAGCTGGTTAGCATGATTGTAGGAGGCATAACTACAAGAGATGGGATTTTATCTTGAAAAAGGATATTTGGAATGAATCTCAAGATGAATAGCCTAATAGAAAACAGTGAGATCAATGCAGCTGCAGAATAGCCTCTCACTAGAGGTAATAGAAATCTATCTGGTAGGCATAAGCAACAAAAATTTCAGTGAAAAATACACTTTCACTAGAGTTTGCATTGAAGTCATCTGAAATGACAAGAGAAGATAGACATTTTCCACTCATATACTTTGTTTATGGCTATTAGGAATTTTGCTTTTTTGTTTTATTTTTGGCTGATAGTATAATCTTACTTTAAATTGGAGTTTGGGTTGCTTTTATTTTTTTTCTCTTATTAGGGAAAAAATAAATAAATGTAAAGTTTTCCAGTTTAGTAAAATATACACTCCAATGAAAACAAACAAACAAACAAAAGACATTTCCTCAGAGTAAAAATACCCCCTATTCCAGACAGCCGCAAAAACATATATTTCCCACATTTTACAATAAACCAGAAATCAGTCCACTTTCAGGAAGCAGTGAAGCAGGACCTGAAAATATTTTTTTTTCACATTTGAGCTTTGACCTATGTTATTTCCCCTGGTGTTTTGTAGAAGCAGGTTGCTTGGGCAGTGCATTCATTTAATGTTTTGTCACTACTCTGAAGCACAGCTAAAAAAATCTTGCCGTTGATCCTTTTTCTATTTTTTTTCCCACTTTTCTGTTTCCCTTTTGCTTTGCTCAGTTTGTCTTGCTCACACTCACTTTGTCTCACTCAGTTTCATGCCAGTACTCTGGGTTAGTCTCTCCCAAATGTCTCTGCACCTTTAGCTTTAAATAAAACTTCAGCAGCAGAGTGTCTGAGGTGGAAAGCATCACCCTGCCAGTGACCGGTCACTGCAATGAAGCCACAGAAGGGGAATGGACAGGATTTTCAGGGCTATAGTGTTGTGTCTTCTACTGATCTATCACCTGGATGCTCCTGGGCTGCTCTGTGCTCTGCCCTGAGCCCTGAAAGGGCTGTGAGCTCCGCAGTTTTCTAGGCAGTGTTGTCCTACAGTGCTTGCCTGTGCCAGCAGCCCTCCATAGGCTCAGGGCTCACACACAGCCCCAGGCACTACGGGCTGCACCTGCAACACTGTCAGAGCACAGGGCGTGGAAGGGCTCCTAGCAGTGGCCACCTAAGGGAGCTATAGATTTCAGGTTGTTTTTTTCTTAATTATTTTGTGCATTTACTATCTGAAAGGCACATGGAGTGTCTCCAAGTCCTTGCTTCCTAGTCCTGAGGGGCAATTAGTAACAGAATATACTGATTTTGGTAGAGTTGCCTCAAATGATCCTGCTCTGTTTTGCCTTCTCCCAGCCCATCATTCCTCCCCTCTTTTTTT
>VXBB01007276.1:46117-57500 GCA_013399915.1 Illadopsis cleaveri | reverse complement strand
CTTTTTCCTTTTTTCCCCCTTTTTTCCCTTCCTTCCTTTTCCCCCCATTTTTTTTCCCTTTTCCCCCTCTTTTTTCTTTTTTTTTTTTCCTTTTTTAATTTTTTTTCCCCTAGGGTAAGCACGGATCCCTCTTTGTCGCAGCATTTCCTGCGAGGTAGCAATTAATGCCACTTTCCCCATGAGACGATTAAAAAAATAAAATAAAATAAAATAAAAATCCTTCAAAAGCTTCCCCGCAAGTGTCGAGCCCGAAGCTGTTGAGGAGCAAAAAGGAGAAAAGAGGAGAGAGAGAAAAAAATCTGTCTGCAAGTGGTTAAAAACTCCAGAGCAGCATTTTGATGCCACTGGCGCTCTGCATTGCGTCTTCCCCGTCTTTGTGCTCCAAAAAAACTTGTTGGAACAGCACAAACGTCCTTCTGTCTCCAATAATCGCCACTTTTTTAGGTGACTAATCTGGGCGAAAGGTTATTATTTGGCTTCTTAACGTCCCCTTGAAGCCAACGCGGCCGAGATAAGATTGCAGCCGGCCCCGCTGGGGGCTCGGGTTTTTTAATTTTCGCTATTTATTTGGATACTCGCTGAGGCTGGGTGAGTTACCACAGCAACGACTGCGAGTCTGGAACATGAAAGGGCTCTTATTGTGCCATGTGGTGCCTCAGAGATACAGAGAAAGGAGGAGGCGGGGAGGAGAATTCCTCTTTGGAGAAACAATGGCCAGACATGATGTGAACTTTTGGGGGCTTTTATAATAAAGTTGGAAGCGGGGCGAGGTGGGGGGGGGAAGGAGCCAAGACAGTTTGCGGTGAAAAACAAAAAAAAAATGTAAAAAGTGCTGACTTACAGAAGTTTGGGGAGAGAGGTGTGTGTGTGTGTTTGGAGGAATATTTATTAATTAAGCGGGATTAATGAAAGCTTAATATTTAATATTTGTATTTAGGTCTTTTCTCGGGCAGATCGTGCGGCCCAGGCAGGTCAGAGCTCAGGGGCAGAACAAGAAGCGCGGGGTTTCTTTTCAATTTTATTTTATTTTTTTGAACTTTGTTCTGGAGAGAAAGGGAAAGGGCTGGCTGTGAGGATGTCGGGAAAGGTACCAGGGTGCAGCCTGGCTTTCATTGTCCCGGATAACGGAGCCACGGCAGCTCCAGACAATGGGAAAACCTGGAGAATGGGGTTACTAAAGGGTGCAGAGCACTGAATGGCTGCGTGTGGGAGCCACTTTGGTGCAGGGCAGCTCATTAATTCAGATTTCCTGCCACCTTGGCTGGCTCCAGTGCCACCCCAGTGTTCCTGTGCCGTGTCCCTGTGTCCCAGAGGCGTTTATTTATAATATTTATATCGTTTATAACAGCTCAGCTGCTGGGCTCAGCTTTGAGTTTGGTTTTACCCTCCCTGTGAGGCCAGCTCAGGGTGTCCCTGCCCTGTGGCAGACTCGGATTCCCACTTTGTGAAAAATTGGCTGCAAAAGTCTCCCAAAATTAATCCAAATTCCAGGGTGGCAGTGTTTTGTGGGGGTCACCATCCTGTTTTCTCCTCCCCAGCTGCTTTGGCTCTGCAGGGCTCACCAGTTCTGGCACCCTGTCACCTGCTCTAACTCAGGGATAACCCATTTCCTTCCCAAACACCCATTTGCAAGTCAATTGGGATTTTCCTCTCCCAGCTCCAGGCAGGGCCAGAGTATGGGGTGAGGGCAGAGAGGTGGGGATGTGTGATGTGGGAGCAGGAATGGACCTGCTGGAGATGAGAACTCTGCTGCTGCAGCTGCCAGGGCTCAGCCTGAGGGGGCAGGGAGGTGTCATCCATGATATTCTGCTTTTCCAGGATGTGTTGGTGCTGGACAATCCCCAAAAACTCCCTGGACAATCCCCAAAAACTCCCTCTGAAACTCATGCTTGGATTTGATTTGGGGTGATCCTGCAGCTTGCCCTGCAATTTCCACCCTTCAGTCATCACAACTGAGCANTTATTATAATATACATTATTAGATATGTATATTATTATGATATGTTATATATATGAGACTCTCTGTGGAGTCTCTGGGGTGTTCAATCTCACCAGCTGGTTCCAGGTTTGTCCATTTTTTGTGTGTACATTGAATATTCGCTGGCCTGGAATATTTTTTTATACCAGAATTCCATCCCCCCAGCACTGCGTGTACTTTAGGAACTTGAAATTTTGGGTGAAATGATGCAACTACTTTAGGATTCCTTTCCCTCTCCAGCACAAGTTCCACCCCTTTTCTTAATTAATTACCTGGGTTCCCAGCTCTTCTTTGAGGAAGGCCGTTGCTAAATTGAGCAAAGTGGATTAAATTGCTGCTGCAGGTGGAGAACAAGGGCAGTCAGGGTTTATTGCCTGCACAGCATCACTGCCTGAAGTGATGGTGATTGTACATTCCCCAGGATGTGCCAGTAGCAGCTGTCTGAATGTCTCTGCAGCAGAAAAAAAGAGTCCTGGCTCCTTTCATTTATGGGATGCCTGGAAGTTAGGCTGAGATCTGTCAGNTCACCTGCTCTAACTCAGGGATAACCCATTTCCTTCCCAAACACCCATTTGCAATCAATTGGGATTTTCCTCTCCCAGCTCCAGGCAGGGCCAGAGTATGGGGTGAGGGCAGAGAGGTGGGGATGTGTGATGTGGGAGCAGGAATGGACCTGCTGGAGATGAGAACTCTGCTGCTGCAGCTGCCAGGGCTCAGCCTGAGGGGGCAGGGAGGTGTTATCCGTGATATTCTGCTTTTCTGGGATGTGTTGGTGCTGGACAATCCCCAAAAACTCCCCGGACAATCCCCAAAATCTCCCTGTGAAACTCATGCTTGGATTTGATTTGGGGTGATCCTGCAGCTTGCCCTGCAATTTCCACCCTTCAGTCATCACAGCTGAGCAAAGTTCTTGGAGTTCCCCTAAAATCTCAGGGAAATGTCAGTTTTTGATGAAGGAGAAGGGATTTCACTGGGATTTAGCATTGCTCCAACAGGTTTGAAACAACCCTGAGTCATTTCTCCAGTGCTTCCCCTTCCTCTCTGCCCTGTGATGTGCAGATCTTGGTGCATTAATTGTCAGTAAATTAACATCAGACATAAAGAAAGACAAATGTGGCTGAGTCNTACTTTAGGATTCCTTTCCCTCTCCAGCACAAGTTCCACCCCTTTTCTTAATTAATTACCTGGGTTCCCAGCTCTTCTTTGAGGAAGGCCGTTGCTAAATTGAGCAAAGTGGATTAAATTGCTGCTGCAGGTGGAGAACAAGGGCAGTCAGGGTTTATTGCCTGCACAGCATCACTGCCTGAAGTGCTGGTGATTGTACATTCCCCAGGATGTGCCAGTAGCAGCTGTCTGAATGTCTCTGCAGCAGAAAAAAAGAGTCCTGGCTCCTTTCATTTATGGGATGCCTGGAAGTTAGGCTGAGATCTGTCAGGGTAATATTGGCACTGAACCTCCCTCTGATTCTCCAGCTGCACACCAGGCTGAGATTAAGGGGGGAAAAGTTGGGTTAAAGCTCTGATCTCTTTATCAATAAGAGAAAAAGGAGGGTGGAGAAGTGATCTGGCTTTGAGGGCTGAGGGAAAATGGGTCAGAAGCAGCATTTTCCTGGATGTTCTTGTACCAATGACACTTTAAATATGTTGTCATCACCTTGGTCTTCCCTGCTTTCCTGTGGTTGGACCAAAGGCCACATCCAGGCACTAAAATCCTGGAGTTTCCTGCCTTTCTCTTGGCACAGCGTCCTCTGAACACCTGAAGTGGGAACACTGAACAGAAAGTGGATCTGAGGCCACTCCAAAGCCTCCCAATCTGGTTTTAATTCTGTGTTTGCAGCGTGGGTCTCACAGCAGGACTGCAGACACTACGCACGAGGAATAATAACAGCACTGAGGGTATGGCAGGAATGGTTACAGGCAATAAATTGGCCTTTTTGTACTTAAAAATGTGGATGTGGCACCTCGAGGACACAGTCTGGTGGTGGGCTCAGCAGTGCTGGGTTGAGGGTTGGACTGGATGATGTTGGAAATGGATCATTTTCAATCTAAACGATTTCATGATTTAATATAGAAACGCTTCTGTACAAATGCACTGGTCACATATGAACTCCTCATTTGTGAAGCCTCATGTGGCTGCATAAATGGAGAAATCAAGAAAGAAATGAAAGGACAGAAAGGGACAGGGGCAAACTGACAGGGGCCACAAAAACCCTGCAGNCCTTCCTTGAGGAATTCTGTACCACTCCACGCTCTGAGATGTGGGAGCTCCTTCCACATCAGACACCCAAGAGTTGTTTCCTCTTTAATCAATTGCAAGTTAAAATCACCAAGACAGGATTTAGGTGAGCCTGGGTTATTAGGAAACCTCTTCAGGAACTGTGGGGTAAACCAAGCATGTGGAAACGGCCGTTAAAAGCATTTCTATTGCTCAGCAATTTGAAAAGAGAGAAAAATGAAAAGGAAATGATGTCCTTGGCCGGTTGGAGGGGGTTTGTGCATCTCAGGAGACACGAGCTGCAAACTGGAGCGTTGATGAAGAGTTCTGACCCATGAAAAGTTGTGTCTCTCCTTCCAGCTGGCAGGAGAGCACAGTAACTGTGTGAGTGCTGGCCCTGCCTCCCTCAGCTCCACAGTTTTTGGGTAGAGAAAGGAGAGGAAAAGCTGTGAATCCTCTGCCGCTCCCCTTCCCCCCTGGAGTAATTTTTTATACCAGAATTCCTTTTCCCCCACCGCTGTGTGTAGTTTAGGAACTTGAAATTTTGGGTGATATTATGTAACTACTTTAGGATTCCTTTCCCTCTCCAGCACAAGTTCAAACCCTTTTCTTAATTAAGAAAAGGGTCCTGCTGCGTGGGGTGCCATGTGAAGCCTGGCTGGTGCTGGAAGCTGGGATTCCTGGTGGATGTTCCCATCATTTCCATGAATTCCCACCCATAACCCTGAGCACAGAACTGCAAACCCTCCTCTGGCAGTGGGAGCAGGGGGATTTGGGGCTCCCTGTTCGTGTATCCCTGTAGCCCTGGTTCTATGTCTGAGGTGTTTTGGTTTTCTGAAATTCCTTTCCCAGGGAATTTTCTGTAAACAGGAGAAATGTTTTGGTAACTGTAACTTTGTTATTCATTCATTTTCCTAGGAGGGACTTCTTCTTGATGTCCCTCTGCTCTGAGCAATGTGAGTGAAGAGGTTTGTCTGTGTGTCACCAATCCAATTGGTCTGTGTAAAACAGTATAAAAGGGAGACACATCCCAAAAATAGAGTCATTTTCAGCCTTCTGAATCTCAGAGTCTTTGTGTCCGTGTGATGTGAAACAGCCTCATATCCCTGCCCTTCACCCTCTGGAGCAGAGCAGCTCCCAGCAGAGGTGCTGGGCTTGGCTTAGCAAGGCCAGGCTGCAGGAACAGCCAATGCAGCAGCTCAGGGGAGGGACAGGCAGCCAGGCTGAGCATTCCTGGGGCAGCAGCATCATCCCCACGTCCCTGGGGGAAGCAGCTGGGGTTGGGAAGGGTTCAGGGAATGCTGTGAGAACTGAGGGTGGTGTGGAGCAGGATGGGATCTGCAAACTGCAGGTTCAGCCTCGGAGCAAAATTTGGGCTGGAGCTGAGAGCTCTGCATCCCTCTGGGCTGCACCAAACACGGGCACTGCTGAGACAGGGGCATTCACAGGCAAGGAGGCTCCTTTGGGAATTCCTTCCCTCTGGAAGCTGCACACAGCAGGAAGAGAAGCTGCTAATAAAGAAGGAAAGCTGAGATTTATCCCTGAATTTATTTTTCCTTGTTTTATTTAGGGATTATTTGCCATGAGAGGCTCTGTCTGTGGTGTGCTCAGCAGAGGAGGTGTGGAAGGTCACTGATGCAGGGAGAGCTGACACTCCCTCGGGGAGGGGCAGGGCAGGTGCCAGCCCCTGCTCCAAACCCTTCCTCCTGGATTGTCCCATGGCTGCTTGATGCAAAGTAAAGGGATAAATTGTTGAAACAAACCTGTTGTGTTTCCAAATAGATAAGTGGCAAATACCTGTCAATGCTGCATTCAAAATGTGCACTCACTCTTTATTATGAATTTCTGCTGAAGTTCACAACAGAAATCTGTTCCAAATCCCACTTTGCAACTTATTTTTGCTTCCTTTGAAACATTTTCTCTGCCTGAGGTACCTGAAGTGCTTTGATGGCTCAGCAGAGAGGTAAATAAATGCAGCATCTCCTTGTGCATGGAACAGGAATGGCAGAGCAGCACCCAGTGCTCCTGCTTTGTTCAAACTGCCTCTGAAATAGCTGAGCTTTTCCTCCTGATGCATAGGTTATAGTCATTAATGGTTTTAATTTAATTGCATCAATTCCTGGCATGCTGGCAGGAGAATAACCCCCCAGCAGAAGTGTGTGGAGCAGTCTGGAGTGATTTTTCCTCTCCTGCTCTGGGTGTTATTATTTGTTTCTCTAAACCTTGTTTGTATGTAGTTGTTTGTTTAAACGTCAAAAAAAGAGCTACAAACACTTTACCACGAGGTACAGCACTCAATACCAAGAGTTTCAGTCCTGCTGACTCTTCTACAATCAAGGATTTATGGCAGGAACACGTTTGAGAGTGGTTTCCAAGTAAACGCCAGACAAAGTTCTGCTTGATGGAGATGCTGTGGGTATTCATTGCATTTACTTCTGCAGCAAATGAAAAGCTTTCACTGCCCTGGTAGGCACCAAGGGAGTCACTCCGAGGTCTGTGGTGATCTGTAGCTCTGGGAATTCACCCAGGCACCTTAAAAACTTCAAAATCACTAAAAGAGCTCAGAGAAAATCTTTAAAAAACAAAGTATTGTGTGTGGTGCAGAGTTAAGGGGGTGATGCAGCCACAGGGACAACAGCATTTGCAGGACAAGGGACTTTTAAATTCATGGGACATAAGACAAACATCCCCTGACACTCGCTCTGACCCTGCAAACTGCTTAAATGGGATAAGCCAAGTTACCAACAGGCAAAGAAAGGATAAGGGAGATATTGAGAAGAAAGTAGAGTTCTTGGAATAAATCAGCGACCAGGCAGTGGCTTGAAAAGGCCAGGAGTGTGGATTTGATGGCAAAAAAAAATCCCCAAGAAGGAGTAGATGCATTCAGGTGAGAGTTAAAAATCAATTGGTGCAGCTAAAGCTGTTTAGGAAAGTTTGGATATCGAGATTTCCATAGTGGAGTGTCAATATATCCAAAATCAAAGTTGTAATGACATTTTCTGTGAGCTCCCTCAGGTGGGATGAGAAAGAATCCTGCTCTCCTCTTCTCTCATCGCATGAAATATCGTGACACCACATCAGGGTAGATCAAATGAAATGATTAAATCATTAAATCAAATCAAATGAAAATGTTTAAAATGCTCCATCTGGGACCACCTTTGGCTCATGGGGGTGCTGAGTGGCTCCTGCAGAGCTGCAGGACTTGGGGAGCCCCTAAATCTCCTTGGGGCTATTCCTTGGGGCTCTTGGCTCTGTGCTGGTTTTGCACATGGTTTTTGTGGGTGCACTTGTGCTTGGCCAACCCATCCCAGGCTCCCATGTTGTCCCACATTTTGCAAAGTGCTTTTAGGTGAGGCTTTACAGCCTTGGAGGTGTGGAAACTTCAGCGAAACCTCACTCAAAAATCCAACTCTGCTACAGCCCTGTTATTGTAGATCTCCAAAACAAAGGGAGGAAATTCCACTGTCACCTTTCCCCTCCCTCAGACCGGTAGGAGTTAAACACCATTTAAATTTAGATTTCTCATTCAGCACAGAAATCCAATGGGAAATGCAGGGGGAGAGCTCAGCAGCTCTCTCAGGGCTGCAGGAGTGGCTTTCCAAAAGCCTCTGCACTGCTCCCACCTCTCAGCCCCGGGCTCCTTTTGTTGCAGAGCCAAAGTTGAACTCGGCAGTGACTTGGAGTGGAAAAAGCTGAACTGGATCCACTCGGTTCCTGG
Source organism: Illadopsis cleaveri (assembly GCA_013399915.1). Lineage (NCBI taxonomy): Eukaryota > Metazoa > Chordata > Aves > Passeriformes > Timaliidae > Illadopsis > Illadopsis cleaveri. The sequence continues at coordinate 49,590 of VXBB01007276.1, read as the reverse complement.
GGATGATGAGCTTCCTGTGAAGAGCTCTCCTCGCAGAGAGCTGGGATTTCAGGCAGCCCGTTCTGACTCTCAGCCCGGGGGAATGACTAAGGGGATGGATATTATTGCCTTTTTCATGCCTCAGCTCTGCCGTGGTGCCCGTGGGCAGCTCTGGCATTCTCCTCCCACAGACCTGCCCCTGCTGCCAGTGTCACTAGATGGACATGGAAGGAACCACACTCACCGTCAGGTGGTGAGAACGAGAAAGAAAAAAGTCTATTTGGGGTTTGGGTTTAAATAGATTTTGGACTTTGATCAGCGATTGAGGGGCGAGGTTGACACCTCTCTGACCCCACTGGTCAAACCAGAAGTCCATCAATTCGTCCTTCCCCCTGGAAGGAATGCACAGTTTACCAAACATCACTCTTTGTTTATGTTACAATGCCTGAGAAACTCCAGTACAGAAATGTAAAACATCAGAAGGCTGAAAAATCAAGGCAACAGCCAGCTCCTGGGAAGGGCTAAGGCTGGAATTTTGCATGTGGGAATTCCAGGGTGATGTCCAAATTCTGGCCAGCCGCAGTGTAGGGTGCTTAATTTAGGTTTGCTCCTTCTCTTCCTGCAAAGAAGTGAGGAGTTGCCTTTCAAAGAAATCTTCCAGCTTTGCTAAGGTTGTAGAGTCAAGGAGGCCAGAAAATCAAATTCCTGACCTGGTCTGGGTTTTGTAGAGCTGGTTGGATTTAGGGCCCAGCCTCATTCCTGTGCCACTGTGATGGCTGAAAAATCCTGCATTTTGATGCTCCTTGTGGTTGTTTTCTGCTCTAAACTTAATGTTCAGCTCTGATATTCTCTGCACTCTCAGCTGAGGCATCTCTACCGAGCTGGGATTAGGCACCAGAAAACTCTTTAATCCTGTAGGGATTGATACACAGCCAGTCCTTTTATGCTGGCAAAAACACATCCAACCCTCCCAGAGCAATAAAATGGCTTTTAGCTCTCCTTGCTCAGAAGGAAAACCCCAAACCTTTTTCTCTTATATCAGAAATCACGAACAAATCTTGATTTCCCCCCCTGCCCCCAACTTCTTTCCTTTCTTCTCTTCCCTTCTCTTTTAAAGTATCATGTCTTATTGAAGTGGAGCTGTTTTCAGGTTAGAGATGCAGCACAAATGATGCAGCTCAGCTCCTTCAGAAGAATTGCACTTCAACATCTCTCCACGAGTATTTATCACATGTACCTGTGCACACAAAACATTTAGCCTTGAGACAGCTCTCTCCTGAGAGAGGAGAAAATTAAATTCCCTGAGCTCAGCGCTGCTGCTTGTGCAGTTTGTCTTTTTCCTCCTCCTTCCATCAACTTTATTTTGCCTGGAATATAAAACCAGGGGTTGTCACAGGTAAATGCCTGCTGTCATTTATTACCCTACAACGAGACACTGAAAAAAATCATCGCTAATCTAATTTGTTAAACTGAGGTGAGTCCCCTGGAATTCTGTGGCTGTGGCTGCATCTTTCCTGCCTTATTTGCTGTCTCAGCTTTATCACAGCAACCTTTGATTACTTTCAATCAGGGATCTGAAGTGCCTGGCCCAAAGTTGTGTGGAAGATCAGGGGGATGCTGGTGCAGCCTTGGGAGCTGCTGTGCTTCCTGCTCTGTGCTTGCACCACCTTCAGAGTTCAACTTTCTGTAATTTAACATCAAACATGTCTGGATTACCTGCTGCACACTGGAGAGCTCCTCTTATTTAGTGTTCCATCAAATTAATGCAGAAAATTCTTCTCTATTTGAGTACGTCCCAAAGTTCGAAGAGACCCAAAGCTGGAAGAGACCTAGAGTTTGGCAAATTTTTGTACACATCACTCACTTCCACTGCCTTTCTTCCCTCTGGTTCTGCCTGCTGGGGGTTTGGCCAAAGAAGCTCTTTAGCAGGATTTGCAATCTTAATTTCCTTAACTGAATTCCCAACAGAAACAGCCCCAAAGTCCCTCTGAGCCAGAGTTTGCTTTGCCTCTGGTACCAGCTCTGAATGTCCTTCCTTGGCTTTTTTATCTGGCCTATCTGATCTCTTGGGGACATTTGGGGACACACCATGATCTAAAACCTGGCTGAGTTCTTTGTCCTATCCATAGCAATAAATTCTCCTGGGTCACTTCTTCTCTCAGTTCAAGGTTGGAAGGAGCTTTGCTGGAGCAGCAGGGCCAGCTCCACCCACCCCAACAGGTTCCAAAAGTCACCCCAGTTATATCCCAACACCCCGAGCCTTTCCTGGGGCTGTTAAATGTCCATGGAAAAGCCGGGATGTTTCTCCAGGACACTCACAGGCAGATTTTGCAGCTCCAGCAGGAGCCCATCTCCCGCTGAAAACCAAGAGATTTGAGGCTTCTGAGGCACTGAGAGCCTTTTGAAAAGCTCTTGAGAGGCCAAAAGCCAACATGACACTTCAGAGGAGCAGAAACCGAGCCCCACCCTCCAGAGCCTTGCTTTAATTTGTCCTTTCCCACCACGAACTGAAGGATGGATGCGACGGAGCGCTGAGAACAATGAGGATGCAGACAGAATTCCTCGGGAAATTCAGTTTTTTTCCCCTCTGTAGCGCTTCCAGCGGCCACAAGGCAGCACTTCTTCTTAGGGCCGGGCTGGCCGGGCTGGCACACGCGGCAGTGCCCGCTGCTCGCACACGGTGGAAAATCGGGATGAGTCTCCAAGCCCCCCGGGCAATGAGGATGCTGTAAATAGCATGGCCACGGTTCAGGATCCGGCAGCACAATGGGAAGCGATCCAGGCTTTTCTGGTGTCAGGAAGAAGAGCAGGATCGCGTTTTATGCGTCCTGAGGGGGAAAAGAGGGAGGCAAAGCTGTCCCGGCTGGAGCTGTTGGCTCTGGGAGGGGCGGGGGTTTGGCTCTCGTTAAAAGCGGCACAAGGAGGAACAATGTCCCCTCCTGGATGTGGTGGCTCGGTGGGCTCTGTCCTCACAGAATCACAGAATTTCTGGGTTGGAGGAGACCTTCAAGATCATCGAGTCCAACCCAGCCCCAACACCTCAACTAGATCACGGCACCAAGTGCCACATCCAGTCTTTTTTTAAACACACCCAGGGATGGTGACTCCACCTCCTCCCTGGGCAAACCATTCCAGTACTTTACCACTCTTTCTGTGAAAACCTTTTTCCTAATATCCAGCCTATATTTCCCTTGATGCAGCTTGAGGCTGTGTCCTCGTGTTCTGTCCGTTGCTGCCTGGACAGGTCCTCACAGGTCTGTGCTTCTAAACCTGGGGAATATCCCTTTTCCCCCTGCTCTTCTCCATTCTGCCCACNTAAAAATACAGATTTTATATATATGATATACGGTATATTTCTGAGCTCATTTCGAGGTGCAGCCACCCTAACTTTGGCACCCAGAGCTCCACACAATTTCTCCTCCATCACTGCAGAGAAGAGTTTTGTGGCCTCGGATGCCCTGGCTGCTTTTCCTTTCAGCAGGAAAACCGGAGGG
>VXBB01007276.1:30683-45911 GCA_013399915.1 Illadopsis cleaveri | reverse complement strand
GGGCCTGGGGATCCACCAGGAAAAGGCAGCCAGCAGCCCTGGGATATTTTCTTGGGGGGTAGTTTCATGGGGAGTATTTTCTTGCACAGTAGTTTCTTGTCCAGGTATTTCTTGGGGAGTAGTTTTTTTGGGGTGTAGTTTCTTGCCTGGAGCCCCTGTCCCCCATCTTCAGCCCCTGTCCCCCTGCTCTCCATGAACATCGATGAACACCTGATGATTTTAGTTCTTGTCACATCCCAGAAAATCTGAGATGGTCCAGGGGAGATAAAATTATCCTAGGCCTGGGGATCCACCAGGAAAAGGCAGCCAGTGGCCCTGGGAATATTTTCTTGGGGATTAGTTTCATGGGGAGTAGTTTCTTGTCCAGTAATTTCTTGCCCAGTAATTTCTTGGGGAGTAGTTTCTTGTCCAGTAATTTCTTGCCCAGTAGTTTCCTGCCAGGAGCCCCTGTCCCCCATCTTCAGCCCCTGTCCCCCTGCTCTCCATGAACATCAATGAACACCTGATGATTTTAGTTCTTGGCACATCCCAGAAAATCTGAGATGGTCCAGGGGAGATCAAATCATGCCTGCAGCTCCCAAGCCTGGGGATGCACCAGGAAATTGCAGCTAAGCAGCCCTGGGGTGCTGGGGAGCTACAGGAGTGGCTGTGTGAGGGTGGGATTTGGGATTTGTGAGGAGGGGTGAGGTTGGGATTTGGGATTTCTGAGAGTGGGGTTTGGGATTTGTGAGGGTGGGGTTTGGGATTTGTGAGCATTTGGGACTTGTGAGGGTGGGGTTTGGGACTTGTGAGAGTGGGGTTTGGGATTTGTGAGCATTTGGGACTTGTGAGGGTGGAGTTTGGGATTTCTGAGGGTGGGGTTTGGGATTTGTGACCATTTGGGATTTGTGGGTGCAGCTGGGATGTCCTACCCAGCCCTTGTGTGAGTGACAGCAGGGCTGACATGCTTCAGCCCTGGGGTACTGGGGTTGTGTCGTGCTGTCCCCACAGCCAAGGGCCACTCCAGTGTCACACCACGGTGCTCCAAAGGTGCTTCACTGCTGTGTCCTGCTCCTGGTGGCACCTCAAGCTCAGGGTGTGGCCTGTTCTTGCAGCTGGGCTGCAGGAACGGTGCTGGGAGGGGGAATTCCTAACTCAGAGGGAGGTGAGGCCCTGGCACAGGGTGCCCAGAGAAGCTCTGGCTGCCCCTGGATCCCTAGCAGTGCCCAAGGCTGGGTTGGATGGGGTTTGGAGCACCCTGGGGCAGTGGAAAGTGTCCCTGCCCATGGAACAAGATGAGCTTTAAGGTCCCTTCGAACCATTTTAGGACTCTCTGAACAACTGAGGGACACGAGGATGTCTAAAACCACAGCTCTGTGTTTGAGCCTGGGCTCCAGCACTTCAGAGCTCAGGGTAAATCCTTTCAGCCCCTGTCCCCCTGCTCTCCATGAACATCAGTGAACACCTGATGGTTTCAGTTCTTGGCACATCCCAGAAAAGCCTCTGAGATGGTCCAGGGGAGATAAAATCCTAATTTAGCTGGTTCTTAGGAAAGTCCCCTATGAGGGGCTTTATGTATCTGAGGGGAACCAAGGACTTTCCTGACCAAAGGAAAGCTTTGGGATGTGAAGTGGAAACAGCAAAGAGAAAAAACATTTTGGTTACTGCATTTGGGTTTAATTAGACTGCCATGGCTGCCTCTCCAAAGCAGCCAAAAACTTTCTCTGGGGGTTTCCAAAACCTCTTCAAGCTCTGCGCACTGGAAATGCAGCACAGCTTGGGTCTGTCATGTGGGATTTGGACTTCTCCATTTATGATCCTGAAGGAAACAAGGGAGACCAGGGATGTGTGGGCAAGGAAACGATTTTTTAAAGAAATGACATCACTTGGCTGCCCTGGGGAGCAGAGTGGCTCTGAGCTGTGTTGGTGTGAATATATTCCCACTGTGCACCGCCAGAATCTGCAGGCTCAATCGGGTCTGTGTGCTCAAGGTCTGGGCCAGTTGGACTCCAGAAGTTTGATTTCTGTCATGGGTTGTGCTGCTCACATCAGGACCTGCAGCCCTGTGGAGCCTGGCTTTGCTCAGACACTGAGGTCATGATGAGTTTTAACCTATTTTAAAATTTGGAGGCCTCAGAGTGCAATGCCCCATGCAGTTGTGGTTGGGATTAGTGCTCTTTACCCTGACAATATTATGGCCTGTGTTATTTCACTTCAATTCTTGCACTTGGCTTTTTCCTGAAGGCTGTGATGGGCCAGCAGAGACTCCAGGACAAAACTCCATTTCTACTCCTCTTGTGGAGGAAGATTAAGACGTGAGAGCCAAGTGGAACCTCCAGGAAAAACTGGAAATACATTGAAAAGCTTTAAAAACAACCCATGCGATTTTGCAAAATTGCTTCTCTTCAGCAATTCCCTGTGAATTTGGGGAAGGGGAGGTTTTGCTGCTGCGCAGGGTTCAGGCACAGCAATGGTGTAAATTGCAAATTGAAGTGCCAAAACCAGTCTGGCCTGTGCAGGTCACTGGAGTAGACAGAGCTCTTGCCTGAAAGCATTTGTAATCTAAAACCCCGGCGCTATTCCCACTGGAGGTAATGACAAAACTCCATGTGATTGCAAACGGAACAGGATTAGACCCTAACTAAAAAGCAGGAGCTTTTTTTTTTTTTTTTTTTTAAGTCACCAGATACTCCTTCCCTACGACAAATTCAAACAGCTTTTGTTCAGGAGTCCAAGAACTGAGTTTAGTCTGGGAAACAACAAAAAAAAAAAGGACAACTTCTTTCCTCACTTTCAAGCAGGTTTGGAAAGACAAGATTTGAAAGAGAATTCCCATCTGTTATTGGAGCATTTAATCATTCTCTAAAAGCCAGCACAGTTTTATTTTCTCTGGGGAGCGAGCAGCATTAGCTGAGGCATAAAGCAAACTCCACCAAGTGTAGAAAAAACTCACCCTGATGTCCTGTTTGACAAACTGACCTGCGGGTCACAACCTGAGTTTATTGATCCGTGGGGCCTTGTCTGGGTGCCGGGCATGTTTTCTGGACTTTGGTTTCAGCTGCATTCCTCACTTCTCAAAGAGGGGGTGTGGATTTCTGCTAGGAGTAACCACTGGGAAGGAAGTAATGTTCATGAAGTGTGCAGGCAGTGCAGGACCAAGCATGCTCAGTGGCAAAAAGCTTCGCTCCCGTGCCTGTCAAGCCCGAGGTTTGAACCCGTTCCAGAATGCCGGATTTACTTTTCAGGAAGGAACACTACCTGCCTGGGCTGCCTTTTTTTTTTTTTTTCTCCCTTCCCTCCTCCTCCTCCTCCTCGGACTGCAAACAATGTTCTTTTTGATGCTTTCCTGCCAGTGGGAATCTCGCCCTGGAGAAGGAGACAAAACTTTGCTACCTGTGAGAAACGAAGACTGCGTAGGTCAGTACGAGGGGGCGCAGAGGAACTGTGCCAGCAGCTTTTGTGACTTTTGAACTGCCCTCTTTCTGCTCTCCTCTATCCCTTCCCATCTTCAGCAGAGCTGAACTTTTTTTTGGGGGGGCGGGGGGGGAAAGAAAAAAAATAATAAATAAAAAAAGTTCAGCAGTTCTCTCTGCTTGTTCATTCTCTCTGCTGACGGTAAACTTGGTTTTAAGTGAAAACAGCCTGAATTTGTTGGGAGCTGAGCTTAACTTCTGCAAAGTCGACTTGCTGATTGATAGAACAGAGATTTGAATCCTTTACTTTTTCTTCTCTTTCTTCTTTTTCCTATGAATGCAATGCTGGGCTTGCAGCGTGTGCTTTAAAAGCCTGTTCCCCCCTTTCTCTCCCCGCCCTCTGCCTCGGAGCTGAAAACGAGACTCGTTCTTGAATAATAAACTCTGTGTTATCAAGCAAATCTTGTGGCTTGTTCATGTGATTGTTCCCAGTCCCAGCATCGATGTTTTTTTGCCTTTTAATATATTTTCCAGTTCTTTCTGGAAAAAGGAATTGCAAAACTGTTAGCAGAGAGGTGAGAGAAAGCAGTTCTAGTTGATAACTAAATTTTACTCGGTGGCTGAATTAAGTTTTTCTATTTTTAATTGCTCACTACTTTTTGTTTTAAAAAGCATATTTAGAACTCCTGTCTCTCAAGGATTCAAAATATTCCCAACCTTAGAATGGGAAAAGAGAATTTTTCTTCTTTTTGTGAGACTTTGTGCTGCCTAATGGAGATTTTTTTCTGAACATAGGCCAAACGGCCAAGAAACAAAATGACCACTGAATAAGAAGTGAAATGGACTTAAATAATTAGAAACTGCCTGTAGTTAATGATTGTTTGAAGTGGGTCAGAAACATTCAGTAGCTTCTGGTGTTAAATTTTGTCCTTGGATATACTTGGGAATAGTTATCAAAAGTTGGGATTTAAGTTTGTGTGTTTGAGGAGTGGGTACAGACTTGGATATTTGAGTTTTAGAAACTGAGGAAATGGCTTAAACCCATGCAAATGTGAAATCCTTGTGTTGAAAAGCTGTGTTGTGATTATTTGGTTGTTCTAAACTGGGGGTTATCCCATGCAGAGGATCTCAGGAAGGAAAAAAGGATAGCAGGTATGATGAATAACTCCTAGCTGGAGGATTAGGGGTGGAAAATATTTTTGCAAACTCCATGAGTTTTGCTAAAAAAGCTGTGCACAGCCCCCTGTGTGCAGAGGGGGAGAGGAGGAGTGGGTTTGGCTGGATCTCCTGGGGGGCTCCCACCGGGATTACCTGCCTCGTGTCCAGGGAGGGACGGGGAGCAGCCAGGCCAGGCAGAAGGAATCTGCAAATACCCAAAGCTGGAGCCCTGTGATCTTCCCCCACGCTCACCCCCTGAGATCCAAGGGAGTTTTTTGATCAGGGGAGGCTGGGGAAATGCCTTTGCTTTTTGATTTTGGGGGCCTGGTGGTGCTGCAGATGGACACGGTGTGGCCACGGGGGCTCTGTCCCCCCTGTACATTCCAGCCCTCCATTTCCTGGGAAATGGGGAGGGTCTTTTGCCAGGCACTTTGCATATTTATGGGAGGGAAAAAAAAAAAAAAAAAAGCCTTGTGCTTTGAGAGATGAATAAACCCAGGCTGCAAAGCTGCACATCCTCGTCTGAGTTTTGAACAGGGAGTTTTGGTGCCAGAGATTTATCCCAGACCCAGTGGCTGGGGAAAGGCAAAGCATTGTCCTCACCCAGGCACAAACAACGTGGCCTCCCCCATTGTTCCTCTGCAGGTACCCAAACTGCACAAATCCAGCTTTGTAGAAACCCACTTCATGTGTAAAATTATAGTTCAGGACAGGAAATATTCTGTGATTTTTTGGGATTTAATTTCCCTCCCCAAGGTTGAAATTTTGAAGTTTGTTGGTTTAGCAAAAGTTGGAAGTGGAAAACAACTCGTGGTTCATGGAGACCAGAGTTTTCACCTGTGGTGTGGAATACCCAGGTCCCCCATTGTTCCTTTGCAGGTATCCAAATTGCACAAATCCAGCTTTGTAGAAACCCACTTCATGTGTAAAATTATAGTTCAGGACAGGAAATATTCTGTGATTTTTGGGATTTAATTTCCCTCCCTAGGGTTGAAATTTTGGAGTTTGTAGGTTTAGCAAAAGTTGGAAGTGGAAAACAACTCGTGGTTCATGGAGACCAGAGTTTTCACCTGTGGTGTGGAATACCCAGGTCCCCCATTGTTCCTTTGCAGGTACCCAAACTGCACAAATCCAGCTTTGTAGAAACCCACTTCATGTGTAAAATTATAGTTCAGGACAGGAAATATTTTGGGATTATTTAATTTCTCTCCCCAGGGTTGAAATTTTGCAGTTTGTTACTTTGCAAAAGTTGGAAGTGGAAAACAACTCTTGGTCCACAGAGGCCAGACTTTCACCTGTGGTGTGGAATACTCAGCTCCATTAAATGAGGATCAGCCAGATTTTGGCCAATAAACCATTTAGTCTCCTGTCCTTCTTTGTTTTCATCCTTAAACACAGATACATTTCTGCCTCTGCCTACCCAGGTACTCCCAAGGCAAGTCTGCTCCTGTTCGTTGGTTGCATTTAAATCCTTCTTTATTTCTAAACCAAGGGAGGGGAATTCCACAGTTCCTGGAAAGGCCCAGGTCTTTCTAAGGTTTCATTTACCATTTCTAGGCTTTCATTTACCTCCAGAGTGGAGCAAACCATTGCAAATGTGCTTAACCTCATTTTCTCTCTTCCATTTTTGTGCTGAATCCTGAGTTTTTTGAATGATTTAGATAGGGGAAAAAAAAACCTTAATGTGTCTCCAAAGTTCCATGTAGGGTTTTGCTCTTTGAAATGGAGATGTCTCCATCTGAACCCAGCCACAATCCAGAGGCAGAGGTGAAATTTGGATGGAGGGAGCAGGAGGAGATGGATGGGCTGGATCCCATTCCTTTGAGCTGTGGGGCTGCTCCTGCCTCAGGATGAGCAGAGCAGGAATTTGGTGCTCTTGGAATTCTGGAGCACTTCAGGCACCTCCCAGTGCTCACAAATCCTTTTTTTTTTTTTTTCAGATGGGGATTTCCCAGAGCATTTTGAGCATCAGTATATCAAGATCCATCTGGAACAGCCTGGCTAAATCCCTTGGGAAGGAGAGGCAGCTGGGATGAGGGAACAGCCCCCAAATGAGGAGCCATTTCTGATGGGTCATTCCTGACCTGCATCCCAAATGTGATTTAGGAATGGTCACATTCCTAAAGGGACCCTGTGGTTGTTGGGATGTTCTCCAGGACTCTCTGTATGGGAGAGCACAGGGAAGGGGAAAACAAGGGATGATTTATTTCTGAGGAAGCTGCACTAGGTGAGGACATGGAATCTCTCCGGAGGAGCCATTCAAAACTGTATTTTTACATGTCTAGCGCAGAAATGTAAGGGGAAAACTGCAAATGGTGCCTGAGGCAGTGTTTGAGGTGTCTCAGGCAGAAATGTGCATTATCATCACCCTCCTGTCCTTGGAAAGAACCAAGGAACAGCAGGACAGCTCGCTGGAGGCTTTTCTGCCTGATGTTTGCCCAGGATCATGTGCCTCAAAAGCCTGGTGGGAACACCCAGAATGTGCTTCTTGCCCCACCCTCCCTGCCCCCAGGATGAGCACGTGGAAGTTGCTGCAGGGAATGAGCCGTGGAGGAGCTGGAAACCTCTTTACAGGTTCATAATAAAACCTTTTCCCTCCAGGTGTTGAATTTACCCCGATTTTTCCTAAAAGCCAGAGAGGTGTTGCAGGTGTTGCTGCATCGTTTGAGCCACGGGACAGTGGCTGTGAGCAATAAGACAATTCCTGGTGTTAATGGTGAATTCCTCCCTTTATTTTTGCAGGTAGCAGTGGAAATGAAAGGAATTCTATTTCTCACACAGGCTCCACAAATGTAAGTACAAATGCAATTTATTTTGCCATAGGTGGAAGTGTGAGTCTGATCAAAGCACAAGACACGTGTTAATGTTGTGGGGTTTTTTTTAAAAAAAAAGCAAACAGACAAGGAGGTCAGGGGAAATGTACTTATTTGACATTTTCCTGCTGGCTTTGCAGAAACTCAGGGTTCATTTGGATTTAGATCCAGCTGCATTTGGGCCAAAGTTGTCTCTGGAGAAGTCTGGGAGGGACAGAAGAGGAGGAAAGCTTTTAGCTCTGTCTGTTGAGAAACCTCCTGGGTAGCAATTTCAGAAACTCCTGCGGGACTGACAAGTTTAACTCCTATTTTTAGAAGTATTGTGGGAGCTTAAATCAGGCTTCAAAGCTTTTAGGAACCTGGAAAGACAGGTGGGAAGCCCGTGGGATCTGTGAAGTGTCTGAACAGGTTCTGAACCTCACTCTGAGAGTTAATACTTAACTCACCACAGGGACATTAGCAAAACCCACTTGACTCCTGCATCAATCTCCCCATACCCAAATCCTTATAAATCTTCCATCTCCTGATTTCAGAGGAACTGGCATTCAGAAATTCTGAAGCCTGAGTTTGAGGCTCTCAGTGATTTTGAGTGTAGTCTCCACTGCTTTCAGATCACAAATTAAAATAATGAATGCAACACATATTTCAGTGGCTGCTGGTGCCTCTTTTTGCAGTTCACTGAAGTTCAGGGGAGTTTGTTTTGTTTGAGGCAACCCCTTGAGAGGCTGGAGAGCGCTGCAAAACTCCAGCTGAATTTCACTGCAGATTCTCCTCCCTGCAGAAGAAGTTTTTAGAGCTGCAACCTGGGCCAGAGTTCAGCATCTGAATCGCCTTCCCCGGGCAGAGGCGCAAAGAAATGGAACTTTCTGCATCGAGATGCAAATTCTCCATAGAAATGGGGCTTTTCTGAGCTGCTCTCGGGGTTCAGGTGGTTGAAAAAACGAGCTTTGTGCTGCCGAGGCAGCAGGGCCCGGGGTTTCTCCAAAGTGCCTTTGTGTGGGGCTGTGTAAAGCCCTCAATGCGTCATTCTTTCTGCTTCAGCTGTTAGAGACTCCCATCTTCTCTATTGATTTTACCCAGAGCTCTGCCTGCCCTTGAAGGTGTGACCTGTACCTCGGGCTAATTTATTTCTGTCATGGCTGCAGCATATTTTAGAGGGCAGCAGGGGTAGGAGGGAGAACAATGAATTCAACATGGAATATAAATCCCGAGGCTGTAGCCCTCAGACATTCCAGCACACAGCCCATTCTCCCTCTTGGCATTCTGCACGGTCTTGGATTAAAAAGGGGGAAAGAAAAAAAAAAAAAGAAAAAAGGAAAAAAAAAAGAAAAAAAAAAGAAAAAAGGGCAGGCATTTGTATAACTAATCAGGTGAGCCATTGTGGGTAATCCCTTTGGTCACACACGCTGGCATGGATATTAAAATTTGCTGGGCTTCTAAACCACTTACAAGGACATCTTAGTTTGTGAACCTGAATGAAAAAAAAAAGCCTCACCTTGATAGCCTAGGAGTGTTTTTGGAGCTGAGCACTGGAAATTTGTGTTGTGGATGGGCAAACGGTTTGGTTGTGTGCTGGAAACTCATTTTGGTGGGCAGAGCTATGGATTATTTTTTTTTATTTCATTTTATTTTGTGTTGTATCACATTTACTTTCCTGTTCAGCTTTTATAGCCTTAAATATAAATTGAAATGGGGTTTAAACTCCACAAGTGCTGAGCTGAAGCACCTGGCCCCTCTCATTATTCCCAGGGCTCAGGGGGGTTTGCTCTCATGCCCTGCCCGTGCCCTGCAGCCTTTCCTCCTGCCCCACACAGCTCAGCAACAGCTGCATTTCCCCAGGGAATAAATAACTTGTTGCTCCCTGGGAGGACAGCTGAGCATCCTGGAGGGGACAGAGGAAAACTCTGCTGGGAAACCTGGCTGGGCTGGCACCGTGTCCGTGGGGTGGCTGCAGTGATCTCCGGGTTTGGGAGGTTTTGGATCCAATCAGTGAATCCTGGATCCCCAGGGGGATGGGGGCGATGGTTTGGGGTGATTTCCTGCAGCTCAGACAGCTCAGGTCACAGCTCTGCAGCACAGGAGGGGCTTTAGCAAAACAGGAGGTCACATAATTCCAGTTTACTGCCTTCCCTGGCAATGTAGGGCCCATCCTTCAGAAGGGCTGAGGCAGCAGTGGCTGGCCTGGGGTTTCTGCTGTGGGTCAGGGCAGTGGGGAAGGTCAGGATCCAGGACCCAGAGGAATGCAGAGCACTCTGGGGCTGGGTATATTTCATTTCCAGATGAATTTCTGGGAGCTGCTGCCACAGAAAGCACCGAATTAGCCTGAGATAGCTGAATTTAGTGAAATTTCAACCATTCTGGCCTGAATTCAAAGTCTGTAGTTAAATCTGGTTACTTTCTGTGGGATTTGGGTTCGAGCAGGCCCGTGTCCCACAACCATAAATGTTTGGTTCTCTTACCCCGAAGATTTTGTGCAGAAAGATTTTGTTAGCACCTGTAGAGGGCAAAAAGCAGAACAAGAGGTGTCAATTCAGGGTAGAAATGTGAATAAAAAGAAGGTTTAGGATTTATGGAAGGAGTGCAGGGATATAAAGAAATTAAATGGTGTCTTTTTGCACCTCCACTTTCCTCATAGGTATATACAGATATATATGATCAATATATTGATTATTCCCAGGGAACAAAGCAGCCAGGGCTGGGCATTCCAGCTGCAGCCTCCTGGTATCTTGGCATCTTTGTGTTTATGGGTCTCACCCTTTTTCACTTGGCCTCCAAGAGCAATAAAATCAGCCAAGATCCGGCCTTTTCACAGCCCTGCCACTCTCCTGAAACAGAGGGAGGGAGGGAGGGAATGAGAGGCAGCTCCAGCACAGAAAATACCCTGGGTGCTTCTGTGAATGGTTTTTTGAACTTCCAAGCAAAACCTGAAAGAAAGAGGGAGAAATATTAATCCTTAACTGATCCATGGCACCAGCCCAGGGCTGGGGGTTCAACACCTCTCTGAAACACTCAGACTGTAATTCTGGCTAGAACTCACCCCATGGGGGGTTTTTTTGGGGAGCATTTCACTAGAGAAAAGTTGGCCAAAATGTTATTTCCCTGATTTTTTTTCCTCGAGGAAAATCTTTAGTTGGGGTGGGAAAATAAAGGGCAGTTCATGAGCTGGAGTGGAACCTCAAGTTCTCAGAGTTTCTCCCTCCATTGTGCCACCTCTACCAAAATGCTTCTGTGCTTCACTTACAGATTGGTGTTTGCAGCTCGGTGATTTTTGTGCTTCCCTCCCTGAAATCCAGGTTTTGGCAGAGCTTCCAGCTCTTGCTGCAGAGGGTGATGTGGGACGGGGTCAAAGTTTCTGCCCTTGGCACTTCTGAGCCTCAGTTCCATCTCCACATCATCCTGGCCTTTCATTTTATGGATATTTTCTCCCTGCATCCACTGGGCAGCTTCAGAAGTTCAGAAAGGGAAAAAAATAGAATAATTAAAATGCTGCACACCCTCAGTGGGGTCCAAGTGCCCTCCTGAGGAGCTGCTGGGCAGTGGGAATTCTCCTCCTCTAGACCCCTCAGAGCTGTCAGCACTGGAGACATGACTCCAGTTCATGTTTCCTTGCTGTTCTGGAGGGTTTGGGATTTTTTTTCCTCCTTTCCTGGGTGTCCTAGAAAGGTGTTTGAGTGCTCAGGTCAACCCCAGAGTCGGTGAGGGGAGAAACGAGTCCCAGGGCTGATGGCAGGAACAGAGAGTGCCAGCACATCAAACCCCTCTAGATGAGATGTCCAAAGTGTAGTGGGGGATTTTTAGGACTGAAAAGCATCCCAGTAATGGAGCTGAGATTTTAACAATGAATATCTTATAAACTAAAAACATAATTCTCTCTCTCTTTTTTTTTGTTGTTGTTGTTGTTGTTGTTGTTGTTGTTGGTAGCGAAATGAAGGAAAAGAAAAAAAATTCTCAAAGCTGGGTGTGAGAGGGATGGTTGCAAAATAATTTAATAGCTGAGGTGGGCCCTCATGTGCTCCCCAGATGTGCAGTCCCAAATGTCTGTTCTGCCAGGCTGATTTTGGAATACCTGCATCTAGAGCTGGGAGCAAAGGGAGCATTGATTTCTTTCTGGAGTGGCTGTTGTGTTGTTGGAGATAATTAAACACCAGAGCTGAAGCAGAACTGAGCTGGAAAAGGAGCATTATTGCACCTCCAGGTGTAAAGAACTGTGGGATGGTCTGCACTGGGGTGGGCAGGAGTTAATTTTCATGGAAACGGGGATGCACAGATAAAGTGCATTAAAGTGCACTGAGCCCCTTTGCGGTCGCTCTTGTTCTTGGTGGAAGTGATTTCGTGTAAACTTGATCTGGTTCCAAACTAAATTTAGTGAAACCAAATTCAAGCCACTCTGATTGTGAAGTGTGAAGTCTAAACAGGTTTTTAAGCAGTGCTCAACCAACTCACCTCAAAATTAATATACTTTGATTATCCTGAGTGCTCTGGTGCAGATGCTCAAAGTCCACTTTTGATTTTACCATTCACTCCTTGAAGTATTTGGGGTTTTTTGCCTTTCAGACTCCAAGATAATGCGCTAATTTCAGCTTTCACAAGAAAAAAAAAGTCTTACAGAGAACATCTTTGAGAATATGAACCCCAAAGGTGTCAGTATCTGAATTCAGGTAATTTTAGGCTAATTTTAAAGGTGTTCTTGCTTTCAAAAGTTCAGATTTGCAAATGCTGGGGTTTATTCTGTGCCCTGGAGGGAGTGATGGAATTTTAGTTGGTGTCATAACTGGGAATCTGATTTCTGTAAAGTTGAGCTTGTGGCTGGGCACTGGACTCTCACAAGGAGGGGAAACAGCTTGGCTGAGGGATTTCCATGGTTAGGATGGAACAAAGCCCATGGAATGACAGGATGGGTTTGGAGGGACCTTAAAGCTCATCCTGTGCCATGTCCAGGGACACCTTTCACCATCCCAGGCTGCTCCAAGCTCCATCCAGCCTGGCCTTGGACACTTCCAGGGGCAGCCACAGCTGCTCTGGGCTCCCTGTGCCAGGGCCTGCCCACCCTCACAGCCAGGAATTCCTTCCCAATATCCCAATATTCCTTCCCCAAATCCCATCTAATGCTGGCAGTGGGCAGCCATTCCCTGTGTCCTGTCCCTCCATCCCTTGTCCCCAGTCCCTCTCCAGCCCTCGGATGCCAGCACATCCTGGAGGGCCCCAGGACAGAGTGATGAGAATTCTTGAGCTGCAGTGAAACCCCAGAAATGTGCAAACCCCTGTGCTGGACACCTACAGTTCTGCTGTTCCTCTATTTAGGAATAGAGGCATTTCCCAAACCTTTGATAATGATAATTTTATAGAGATTGGGACCGAGGAAAGCAGGAGCCTTGTGGGGTTTTATTTCCCCTTGTGCTGCCGTAATTTTTGGGGGGCAAGTAATTTAAGAGCTCTGTGTGTCTCAGCTCCCTCACCTGTCAGTGAGGGAATTACTACACAGGGGACTGGAGATATCATTATAATGATCCTTGGAATGTGCTTTCATATGCTGGGAGGGAGAGTGGGAGCGTTCACATGTACCAGAGAAAAAGGGGAAAAAAAGTAGGTTAGGCCTGTCTGAGCCTGTCATGCTTCTCCTGTGTCAGCAAACTCGGGGAGACAAGAGACAGGAGAGGAAGAGAGATCAAAAGAATACATTAAATTAAAAGGTAAACAGGGGAAGTTAAACTTAAAGCAGCAGGGAGGGAGCTGCACAGGGCCTGCATTCATCTGGATTTTCCAGCGTGGGCCGAGATCTTGGACACCAACAAAATCCCCAAGGAAATCCCTGTGTGGGCACGAGCTGGGGGTGCTCTGCGTGTGAGCAGAGGCCCGTGGGGGGAATTTGGAGGCATTTCCCCACGTGGTGATGGCACTGGGATGCTCAGAGTGGGAGTCCCCAGGATTTTGTGGCACCCCAGGATCGGGTGTGATGGCAGCAAAGGAAAGGCTTGTCACACCTGGACCTGGTCACTGGCAGGGGCGAGAGACAAAAACTGTTTATTAATTTGGTTTTTACGTCCTCCCAGCTCTTGGCAAACTGGGTTTTAGGGACTTCCTAAAGCACAGGCTGCACCTGGAGCAACTAAGCTGAACTTTAACATTGAATTTGAGTTAATCTAAATGTCCAAGGCCATGCTGGACAAGGCTTGGACAACCTGGCCTGGGGGAAGATGTCCCTGCCCAAGGCCTGAAATGAGCTTTAAAGTCCTTTCCAACCCAAACCATCCCAAGATTCTGTGAGCAGACAGAGCTCTGAGCACTGCTTATGTTCTATTCACTTTAATCTGCTCTGTCTGCTGATGAAATAGGCCAAGGAAGCTTTAAATGCAGATCTATACGGTGAATTTTCCATATAAAGTAGATGGAGGAGGAGAACAAAAAGCACATGGGGGAAAATTCCTGACAGTCAATAGATGGAGGGTTAGTTATATTTTTACAGAATGATAGGTCAAACACTAGGCTGCCAAAAGCAATCATACCACTTGTAATCTTCTTTAACTGTTTCCAGTCAGAAAAGATGAAAAATTGTTTTTCTGCCTTTGAAGAATGGAAATATCTTTTCCCATTCCCACCCTGACCTGTTTTACTGTAAGAGATTCTGGATCCACTCAGCTAAATCATCATAAGCAGAGTGTGATGGAAACAAATTGCACCATAAAGCTTGTCCTAAAACTCTGCCTTCTGCACTTTCAGCAGCTGGGGAGGTTTGGGGGTTTTTTTTTAAGAAGAAAAAGTGCTTGATTTGCATACTGAGCCTCCTCCATCTTCCTCATCTGTGGCAAAGCTTGGAGGGCAGCTTTGTGTGGTGTAATCTTATTTTTGCACATGGTGAGGCTGTTTGGCTGTGTGTCACATCAAGTGCAGCCTTTCCTTTTGGGGAACCACCACTCACCAGCAGCTTCCTCCAAGAGAGGAAGGAGTTTTGAAACAGGCTCAGGATAAACAGGAGTGGTGGGATGGAGTAGAAACCTCTTGGAAAACCCAAAGGGGGAAGATTCCCCAG
Organism: Illadopsis cleaveri; assembly: GCA_013399915.1. Lineage (NCBI taxonomy): Eukaryota > Metazoa > Chordata > Aves > Passeriformes > Timaliidae > Illadopsis > Illadopsis cleaveri. Next base: position 31,521 of record VXBB01007276.1, on the reverse strand, counting down.
CCAGCTGAAGTGGTGACACAGCTGTGCTGAGGTAACACAGCCCAAAATCAGGGTGACACAGAGGTGACACAGCCCAAAATCAGGGTGACACAGAGGTAACACAGCCCAAAATCAGGGTGACACAGAGGTAACACAGCCCAAAATCATGTGGGGAGTGTGGAGGGCAGGATTTGAGGCACTCACACCTGAAAGGCACGAGAACATTTTGGTTTGTGAGCTGCACAATCCCTGCAGCAGAGAAAGATCCACCTGCTGTGTCACTGGCGAGGGAATGGGGCATGCAAAGGTAGGGAACTCTCTGTGTTTTGTGTTTTAATTCAAATGAAACGTGGAGTAGCAAAACCATCTTGGATTTTAGCACATTTGTGCTGTGGTGGGGCTGGGGGGTCTGGGCAAGTGATGAAGTAATGGCAGCTTCTTCATCTTTCAAACCTGGCAAAAAGAGGTTATTTTATGTATGAAACCCCACTTTTTGGGAGGTGTGGAACAGTCATCCAAGTGCCTGAGGATTTTGTGTGTGATTTTTGTGCGTTAGACTCACGGGAGAGATTACCTGGGAGGGCAGGTGGTGACAGGACAAACTGACAGAGAATAGGTTGAGATTGGATATCCAGGAAGGAATTCTACTCTGTGAGGGTGGTGAGGCCCTGGCACAGGATGCCCAGAGAAGTTCTGGACACCCAAAACATCCAAGGCCAGGTTGGAGCACCCTGGGATGGTGGAAGGTGTCGCTGGAAGATTCCATGGCCTGATGAAGGTGACCATGCTCACCCACACCAGTGAGACAGAATCACAGAATCCCAGAATTTCTAGGTTGGAAGAGACCTTCAAGATCATC
>VXBB01007274.1:206239-222528 GCA_013399915.1 Illadopsis cleaveri | reverse complement strand
AGCCCGAGCCCCTTTTCTTTCCCTTTCTCCTCTCCTGCAGGGCTCCCCGGGCTCTGAGGGGCTCCCGTGGCTGTAACTAACCCAGGCGGACCGGGGCTGCTGCTGTGCCCGGGCCAGGTTAGCGCTGCATGCAGCCTCACACGCTCTGTCCCTGGCTTACAAACTAGCACCCCGAATACTGCTCAAGAGCTCAGAAAACATATAACTCAGTTTTTCAGAAAATAACCCTCCCAGGCATATATTATAACAAAGCGTCAGATTTCTGTCTGGATTTAGGACTTGCCTTTTTCTTTCCTGCCTCTCCTCTCTCCAGGCTCTAGCGCTGGCCAGTGTGAGTTTTAGTGGCGGAAATATTTCTGATGGGATTGTTTTGTTTCGCTTGTTTGTTTCACTGCAATCACAGGTTTGTGCAGCACTGGCAACATCTTTTCGGACTATTTTGAAAGAAATATTTTAGGCGGTGCACGTCGCCTTTAGCTACACCGCGGTCTTGCAAGTAGCTCGTTTCCTAAAACGACAGGATAACGTTAGGGATTGCATTTCCAAAACTGCCATACAATGTAACTGTGTCATCTCGTCTGGCTGTGTTGAAGGGTTCGATTCCATAAATTCGCAAACAGACCGTGGATAAGGGAGATTGGAAGGATGAAAACCACATTCCCAGCCATTTAGATAAGCCTTTGACTTTTGCCGAGGTCGAGTGCTTTTGTTAGTGCCAAAATTGAGAAATTTGGTTTAGCGCAGGGAAGGATTTGCCACCCTAGCAGGAGAGCCCGTGACTCCGTTTCAGAGTTAATGTATAGCGAACTAGCTGTCCTTCCTATACTCTGCTCCCTTAGATGTTAGAGAGAAACCGAAAGTAACTAATCGGACTCAGATCTTAAATCGTTCATGCTCCAGCCAGGAGCTAAAATGTTACTTTTTTTCAGTTCACTGATAAGTTTAAAGGAAGGAAGGCGAGGGTACGGGGAGCCGAAGCAGCCTCCCCCTCCTGCCCCCCAGGTTACGGAGCCGGGCGCGGCGGGACCGCCCTGCCCGACCGCAGCCAGGGGCTCTCCGGCATCGCCGCTGTGGGGAACACACGCCTCGAAGCCGCTCGGGTTTCTCTGGGCTAGCAGCCCTCCATCTTCCGATCCGCAGCAGGCTCTGCCCGTCACCCCCTCCTAACCTCTGCCATGCCCTAAATCACGACACGGAGAGGATCCGTCTCTCACAGCCGCCCGGCCGTGACGCCCGGGAGCCGGCAGCTCCCGCCCCGCAGATAGCTCGGGAGCGAGCTGCGATCTGCTGAGTCCACTGCAGCAAAGTCTGCCCGAAAGAGCTGCCTAAGTTTTCCACAGACAATCGCAGTGGGGAGGGAAGCGCCTGCCTTCCCTCGCCAGTGCGGCCCCAAGGTGCGCAGTGCACGGCTGCGCGCCCGCCTGTGCGGGCAATGCTGAACGCGGTGAGGGCACAGCACGGCGCGGCAAGGCTGGGCAAGAATGGGTATATGCCTCTTAAAATCAGCCTGCGCGAGCTGCCGTGCTGTCTCTGGGAAAGCAGCAAGTCCCAAAGCCCCGGCTACTGGCGTAGCCCTGGCTAACTACAAGAATGTCTTGTGAGCCTTGGTATGTACAGCCAAGCGTTTGCTCCAGCAACTACTCCTGTGCTTAATGTAACGCTGACCCCTTTAACTTTTAACATCGCTTCTCCTAATTAATCTGTTCAGGCCCCAGACATAAATGGCTGTCCACAGCTGCTGCAAATTGATTTATCCCCTGATGGTGGTCTGAGTTGCTGACCAAAGCAGGATTTTTCTTTCCCCTCCCCATTTTTGGTCTACTAATCTGTTTTGACTTATTTCCTATTTACAGTAATGCTTGCATGCTTTTTGAAGGACTTAGAAAATATTTTCCATTGACATGTAACTAGAAACATAATTATTGTATTTGTAAACACAATATGTTAGGGCTAAGGGCGAGAATAATTTATTTAACTATACCCTTGAAGCCTTACATTTCCGTCTCAATTTCTGCATCCTGACAGATGCAATAGAAAGTATAAATAAGCAACTTTGTTAACTGCAGTTTAAGGCAAGATGTGAAAGATGGTTTTAGAGTTGAATTCTATTGTCCAGGTTTTCTGTTCAGCTTTTCTGTTAACGGCTTAGTGAATCTGGATAGCCAAGAGGATTGAAACTGGTTTCTAATGGTTGTTGAAGTTGATGCTTGACCTTTCCATGGGAAGTCTGAAAACCTCATTCAGTTTATTCTGGGCTGATTTCCTTAGGAAATCCAAAATGATCAGGGAATTTCCTTCAGTTCAGCTGAACGGTAAAAAGTTACTCCATTTTGTTTATGCATTCTAGTTTTAGCACTAGGTGTTTCTGTGGCTCCCCATCAATAGGAAGATAATAGGAAAAGACATGAGTATGGGTCATTCATAACTGTAGAGTCTGTGAAAATATGAAGTTGGCAAAGGCTTTGTTAGGTGTGAGATTCACTGCAGATTTGCCATGAAGGTTTTTTAATTAGGAACTTACAATAACTATGTTTGATAATAGATAGGTTTCTTAAGGTCAGTTTCACCACATCTGAACCTTCAGTATAATTGCTGCTATTTTCAAATAATGCATCATTTTCCTTTGCTATCATGGGAAGCTCAACCATGCACCAGTGCAAGAAAACACCAAACTCCACCAAAAATCCAACAGACTCTTTAAATCCATTCGTGCCTCTGGCAAGGTGGACCCAGGAGAGAGGTACAAGAGATGATAGCAGGACTTCTTTCTGTCCTGTGCGTGCAGAAGGGTGAGCGGCTGGGTTCTTGAGCCATGAGCATGCTGTAGGGAGACAAGAACCATTCTGTTTGTAATGGAATGCAGACAGCAGTGTTAGGTCACTGCTTCCTGGCAACTGCTGCACAAGTTGTTTTTCTTCAAAGGCTTTGAGCTTTTAAATAGTTTCCAAAATCTTTTTAAGTAAAACACTGCCTTCTACCATTTTTGACCACCTTAACATTAACTTGTTTTGTGCCTAAATAATGGACCAGTAAAACATCACACAGTATCTCTCATCTGTGTATGCTTAACACTATGTATGCCTGTGTGCACATGGAGTTTTATACCGGGACAATTGTTTTTGGAATAATGAGGGGAGAAAAATAGCTCCACCTGGAGTGCTGGTCAGTGGATAGTCAGTTCAGGACATTCTTCCCTGTCAAAGCCTGTTTCTCACTTCTCTGAAACGAACTTCAGACGACAGGCGTTGAATGCGAAGCTCGCCTCTCTGAGGTACTGTGCAGACTGCAAACTCCTCACTGCCAGACGCTTTGAGTGAAATAGGCATCTCCAGTGTTTGCATTGGGGGTGATGGGAGAAAGGGCTTGCAATTGTCATTTTCAACTTTCAAATCCACTTGCCACAGTCCATTACTGTTAAATCTTTAACTAATTGAATAAGGATATCAGTATGTTGCTATTGCAGGAGCTTCAGACTTTTTAGATTGGGGGTGGAGGAGAGGGTCTTGTTCTTTGTTCTGTAGAAACTTAAGTTGTCATGCAGAGATCAAGAAGACTTAATAGCTGAAATAAAACATGAATTTGGTGTTCTGAAGGGGCTATTTCTCATGGCTTGGCTAAAGAAATGTGAAAAGACATTATTTTAATCTGAATACATTGAAAAACCTTGATCTGTGTACTTAGTAGCAACCTGCTCTTTTTCATACAGCCTTTAAAAACAACCTATAACATTTAAAAAGTTGAAACTGACACTGAATTTAGTATAAGTAATGAGAGTGTAATTCCTTAAAACACTGGCTTTCAGGTTACACTGTCTTCATGTTGTTTCACATCAGAGATCTAAAACAGTCGGTTTAAAAACTGAACTTTTAAGGCAACGGGTCTTGGTTTTCCACATAGATGTTCCTTTTTAAAGAACTGCTTTTAAAGTGCAGTTATCCTGTTCTTACTATAAACTTTATTAGTTTAATATATGGTAGCACAAATACACCAGGAAGTAGAAGACTGTGGTTTTGTGGATAAAGAAAAATGAACAGCAGACATAAAATCAAAGTCAAAATATCCTGTTCTTTAAAAGCTTTTTTTTTATTTCCTCCCCTCCAAATTTTCCTCTGAAAGACATTGACTTCCACCTTCATTTTTTTTTCTGCCATCGATATGAAAGTTTCCAAATAACATTTAGACAACAGTGGACATTTTATTAAAGTAAACATTAGTTCAGTATAATGGAGGTAATTGTAAGTGATAAGAGCAGAGCAGGTTATCTGTGTGTTGTTTAAACAGAAGGAGCTATTTTGCACCATTTCCAGAAGCCATCTGTAGAGAAGAAGGGTTTGCACCTGTCTGTCCACACTAATTATAGATTAGGTCCAAAGAAATGAAATTCGAGTAGCCTTTCTCTTAATGAAATCCATAGTGATTTTATTGTAAATGTGTTTTGTGTACAGACGGTGATGGTTTGTCTGTGAGTAAAATAAATTGCTGCATGGCTGTTATGTACTTGTAGTTGTAAAGCAGGATACTGCTGCATTAACAAAGGTCCTGAATAAAAATGCAGTGCTCCATTTAAGTACTAGGCTTCAGTGATGGCTCTAGCTATGCTTAATCAAAAAGGTTCACTGTAGACACAGTTATTTAGGGGTATGTTTCAGAGTAGACTTTTCAGTTATCATCACTTTCATGTCAATGTACTGGCATGTAGGTGGTCCTTTGCCTGAAATATGAGGCAGAGATGGTTTCATGTTAAAAATGTACACACATACATGCAGAGTGTCAGAAATACTTTCCTCTGGCTTAACTTATATTATTAAAATAAAGTGGAAAGAGTGAGAAATGCATTCTGAAGTAAAAGGTCACATGAATTTCTACCACATCTGTTTATAGTAATTATGAACATAATTAACATAAGAATTACAAGTGAGGTAATGACAAGCTAAGCTATGAGATATTATGCCATAATAGTCCTATGTTGGAATTCTCACATTATAGCACACAATAATTCATATATTCAATGCAAGAAAGAAAATGTTAGATTTTTATCTATTTTAATGCTTCAAAACTTATCTGCCTGGGGCAGATGGACTTTCCGCTTTTGAGGAAGGTAACTCATTATTACAAGAGAGTCAGTTGAAATTAAGATTTCTAGCCTGCAGCTTGGACTTTGAGACAGCTGTGCTTATGGAACGCCACTTCTGTTACACATTTGTATTCTGATTGTATTTATTTTATTAATACATATTGTGTTATTTTTAAGTGTGTTTTCACAGCAAACTGCTTACATTTGGAATGATCCTGGATTAGTTTTTCTTTAGAGTTTCGTGATTTGAGTTATAAAAGTATGGTCAACATAGACATAAGATGTACATGGTGGCCCTGCGAGATGAGAATCTGGCAGTCCTAAATTAGTTCATGGCATGATATGTATGTATTTCAATGAAAAACACTGTAACAGAAATACCAAAAAAGAGCAGTCTCTAATTTTTGTGTAATAGTTTGAAATAACATATGCCGAAAGAAATCTCTGTATTACCTTCCAGGCTGAATTAATTAGTAAGTCACTTTTCTTTAGAAATGCGTAGAACATACCTGTAAGTTTAGGAGCTAAGGTTTCAAACAAGCTGACTAACTTTTGTAATATGACCTGTCTGATTACCTCTAAATATGGTTGTCACACAACTGACAACTGGAGGAAGTTAAGGGAGAAGTGGTCCTACTTCAGGGTAAAAATACTGGCTGAGGAATGCATAGTAAATTTGACATGTGAAAATCAGTTTGCCTTCATTGAAAAATCAAAGTCCTGGTTTTGTGATAGGAACATCTGGCCAATTGCTGTCTTTCCAAGGCTAAACATATAGAGTGGTTTATGAAAAAAGAAATTTAAAAAAACCCACCTTGTGCTATGTCTCAGTGATACCAAGAGGTTTTCGCATTATTGGATTAGTGGAGGATTTGTGACAGACTCCTTTTTATCTGACATTCATTGCGGTGACACGATTTTCACACACATGCCCTTCCCCCATCTAGGTTCTGGTTTTCACTTTGTATTATGTGTCAAATTCCCTTTATTCCTTTTCTTGTGGAACAAACTGCTATCTTGGACGAGTGATTTTGGAAGCAGTTTTGCAATGAACAATGCCAGTCTCACTTCAGTGTGCTGTCATTGTCCTCCTCCCCTCCGTAGTGACACTACTCGGCCGACGCGCAATGGAAACGCACGTCCTAACAAATAAATGTTGATTCCCAGAGAGAAACATTTTAGAAACTTTAAAACCCGAGCGCATAGAGTGCCTGGTGCTGGCATAGCTGTTCTGCTGGTTGACTGTGCTCATGGTAGGCAGGCCAGGCTGCTTTGCTCTCTCTCCTTTCCATATCTCGTCCTAACTCTGTGCTCTTTGATGAATCCAGACAAAACAGCCCCTCAGTTTTCACAGAACCTGAGTTGTGAAGTGTAGGGACCTACTTGCCCTTACGGCTCATCCTCTGGTGAATGATGCCACCACTTTGTATCAGCAGTGCTGTATTCAGGCTCTTAAGCCAATGGTGACAATGAGCAGGCTGGGTTAGGTAGGGACTTGGCCAACCTAGGAGCGGGTACAGTCTGAGACTGCACTGGGTCAGTGGCCGCCGTGCTCCGTGCGGGATGTAGGTATGGTCTGTGAGGGGGGAGCCGGGCTGCAGGAGTAGGTATGGTCTGTGAAAGGAGAGCTGGAGGCAGTCATAGGGACGATGGCCTTGGTGGGGATGGCAGCGACCTCCGGCAGAGGAGCCTTGGGGAGCCAGCGCTACGCGCCCCCTGGCAGGGTCCTTATCCCGGAGAGGTGTTGGGCAACTTCCAGGGCCGGAACCGGGCGGATGCCGGCCAGAGGGCAGGCACACGCAGACCGGGCCACTGCCGCCTTCCCCCCCGGTGGGCGGCGCGGAGGTGGCGCCTCTCCTCGTGCCGGGCGCGGCCTCCCCGGGGACCCCGGGCCGGCCCCAGCCCCACTGCCTCGCACATCCTCCGGCCGCCATCTGGGCCGCACTGATACCGTAATCGCCACGATGCACGCCGCCGTGCCGCTCCCCCCGCGCCGGCGGGGCCGCGGAGCCGCGATGCTCCGTCCTTGCGCCGCAGATAAGCTGCGAGGCGCGTGAAGCGCACAAAGCCCGGGCCGCGCCGGCGCCTCCTCGTCCCTCCCGCCGCCGGAAGGTAAAATCTCCACCCGCGGGCTGGAGAGGCGGAGAGGCGGGCGGGGGGACACTCCCCGCGCCTCCCCCCGCCCGGCCCGGCCCGGCCCGTCTCGTCTCGTCTCCCTCGGCGCTGCACAAGTCGATAGGCGCGGGGAGAAGTGAAGATGTAACCACTTCTGTTCCCCCGGAGCGGGGGGGAGGATTTACGGGCAGAGATTAGCCGGCGGGGAGACGGGATCTGTCTTTTGTTGTGCTGCGTCCCCCCGCCCCCGGGGCAGCGCCGAGGGGAGCGGAGAGGGGCTCGGCTGCCGGGTTGGCTGCGGGGAGGGAGGAGATTACTGCAGAACAAAGGTGGTGACTAAGGGACCCCACTTTAAACACTGCCCAGGGAGCAGAGAGTGCCATGTCCGGGTGTCTGGCGGGACAGGGTGGAGGAGCCCCGGCCTGGGGTGGCAGCAGGGCCGAGGGGATGTGACAGCCCCGGCCTGTCACGCTGGGCACCCACTACGCGCTCCTGGGGTGGTTTCAGTGAAGGCTTCTAACTTCCAGAATCCCCTCAGAGGATGACACCGGGCTTTAGGAAAAGTGGTCTCTTTGCTCTTTCTTTTTTGTTGTTTTAGATGAACCTTCAGTGATGCTTTTTAAGTTCTCCCCCAGATTAAGATGACTTGCATGCTCAGTGTGTGCACACACGCTGTTTTAGCAAACCGCTTTATCAGTGGTCATATCTTAGAGCAACATTAAACAATTACCTTTATATTTAAAAGTTTGAAATATTTATACTGCTGTTTCACTTTGTCAAGTGTTTGCACACATAGATATATAGATATGATCTGGTAACTAAAAGCCTAATTAAAATTTGTTTAAAGCCAGGGGGGCATGTATTCTTGTTGACAGCAGCAGATCGATAGGGTAAGACAATAGAGCCCCATTATTTTACTTCCATTGACTGAACATATTGACATTTCAGGTTTGCGATTGCCTCAGTGAGCATGATGAAACACTGAAATTCATGAACCAACTGTCTGGAGTGGCACATATATTACTGTATGTCATCTCTGCCTTCAGGTTACCTTATCACTGAAGCAGAATGGTAATGGATGGCAGCAGAGTACTTCAGGGGGGTGAGGGCTCTATCAGTTAAGAAGCTGACACATAGCAGGTTTCAGGAGTATCTTTAATTACACCTAGAATTATGTACAAAGGAAGATGGTCCTTGTTACCTGCTGCTGCGCTTCAGAGTTTACAGGCTCAGAAGCAGACAGGATAACAAGGTACTTATGTTTAATTTTTTACATACATGACTTGATACCTTTAACTTTTGCAGGAGCCCAAGGATTTCTGATTGTGCTGTTTGCATGCTCGCCATGTTCATCAGTGGCAGCATCTCAACCCAGTCTTGATGCTCAAGTTCCAGAGCATCTGCTAGACCTTCTCCCAGTCTGAAGACTGCAAAGGAAACAAAGAACAACTTTGAAATAAATAAATGCCCTTTGAATTTTGCTCCCCTCGACATGTTCGAACAACAATGCTCAGGGAATTCAATGCAGTGAGACTATAGCAGAATGAAACATACATGCATATATGCATATCTATACACACACACACACACACACATTCTTTCTTTGGTATAAGCACCATAAAAAGAAATGTCTGTGCAATGTGTGCACATGAATGCATAATTGTATATATCAGTTTATAGGATTGCATATAAATGTGTATATAAAGAAGACCCCTGTCTGCAGAGCATGCAATGTGTTTATTATTTCAAAGGCTTTCACATCATCTTTAAAATCTGACTGTAGAATGAAACCCATCAGGGTAATGCAGAGATAGAGATTGAAATTAATTTAAAGCAGAAAAAGAGCAAATACAGAAAAGCTGCTACTATTTAACTAATTTTTAAAAGGAAGTGGAATGAAAATAAAAAAATGTATTTTGTGTGCCATCTACTCAGCAATTGTTGCCATCAAGTGGACTGCCGATGCCCTTTAAGATGGTAAAAAGAAAACTAGTCCTTTATACCATTTTCCTGAAAATGTTAGGTTTCTGTTTGATCAGCAGGTGCTGTTGAGATGAAAGCCATGCGTAAATTTTCAGAAGGCCAAAAGTGTCAATTCAGAAAAGGAAAGTGATAAGAGAAAATGCAATCAGTTTTCCTGTTTTCAATTTGTGCAGGATTTGAAGAGCTGTTTTGTTAAACTGCTACATCTGCTCCAATATGAATATTGAACTACTTCCACTAAAAATAACACCCTATAATTTGGAAGCCATTGCAATCTTTTGTTAATGCAAGTGGGTTATTTGAAAAAAAAAATCTATTCTGAAAAATCTCCTGCCTAATGTGCATTTTTGTTTATCGGCACTTTTATCTTCAGTAGTTAAAATGGCATTATGCAATTAGGACCATATCTATTTGAACTGGAAAAATGACACCGGATAGCTGAATGTCACTATATTAGTAAAAGGATTTAAGTTGTACTTTAAAAATACTTTCATTAATAAACTATGATTGTATCTTAAAATGACATGTTGCTGTTTCCCCATTGCAGCAATACAGCTTTACTTGCTACTGGGGACCTTGAGCAGTGTAAAGGATGTTTAGTATATGACAGAACACTCTGGCTTGTTTCATTCCTGATATACCTGCAAACCTTAAGTTTAGGCTCATCAAGGACATTTTAGTTAATGGGGATTTTGTAGTAACTTTTTCCATGGTAAATGAAATGACTGAGTCATATTTGAATGCATATATATGAAAATATTCACTGTTGTGGAGCTGCTAATCCGAGTGGATTCTATTACTTGGAAGGCATAGTATTGGTAAAGTATACATTTTCTGTCATAAGCATCTCTGGAGAACATAACACTGTTGCTTTTTAATTAAAAAAAAAAAAAACACCCAAACAAACAAAAAAGAAACAACAACACAAAAAACCCCAAACCAACAATAACCTAATGAAAAGGATATATGTTTGTTAATTTCATAAGTAAGGATGTAAATGAAGATGGGATAATTCACTGTTATATCTATGGAGCCCTGTGTACATAACATGAGTAAACGTGCAGAATAGAATGAGAGCTTTTATTCCTTTATTTCAACATAGAGAATTACCTGGTTTTAATATTAGAATGGGTTTTAGCTGTTGAATTCTAATCTAATCTAGTAGTCAGGAACTAATTTTTTGGTAGGTGTCTGCATGGGAAAGGGCCTTGCTGATGCTTCTGTTTGGTTTTACGATTGGATTTGTAAGCTTTTGACCTTGGGGGATTTTTCTCAAAGTGATCTACAGAACAGAAATAATTAAAATTCAATAAACTGAAATTTAAATGTAGAATGGATTCTGTGTGAGATCCGTGCTTGTGGTAGGTTGTGTAGAAGTCTGTGGCATGTCTACTTCATAGTTTGTATTCCCCAGCATAACTGTGTGCACACATGTGCATAAATTTATGTTGAATGACAGAGGGATAATTATTTATACAGATTTTATCCAAAACTCTGTGCTCTCCTGAAACATAACAAAAAGCCTCCCTCCCCAGAAGAGTGTTTACATCCCGTGACAGTCACTAGATTCAAATCTTCTCAACATGAAAGTTGTTTCCTTTCCTCCAAACCTTCTTTTCCCCAACAAAGCTAACCCTGTTAAACCTCACCTTCTGTGGGATGTATACATAGTTATAGACATATGTACGAGAAGTAAATATTACAGAAAACATGGCCGATTGGGGCAAAATGTCTGTAGCCTTAAATAGCTGGTGATATCTGCCAGCAGCAGGAGCGGCGCTGAGGAGGCCCTACCTCGGCTGACCCGGGGATGTGAGAGCCTTGGGGAGCCTGGTGTTCGTGCTCTGTGCCTGCGTGGGGCTTTCTGCTCACAGACACTGCCGAGCAAATGCTCTGCCGCAGCGTGTGAGAGCAGAGATTGCCTACCTGGAGAGTTTTAAAACCAAGGAGCTTTTTGTTTTGGTCGTGGGATTTTCTGGTACTTTGCACAGGGGTTGGGGTGGAGCCCTGCCCCAAAAGAAAGATTATAGCTGGATGCAGGGTGTCCAGATTTTCTTATCTAAATATTCTGAACACATTCATGGGAGTGCTCTGTTTTCTTAATCTTTGCCAGAAATGCTGCATACAGTTTTGCTGTTCCTGTTGAATAGTGGCCATATTTAACTCCAGTGGTTGTGAATGGAAATGTGAATACCTTAATGTTCCCTCTCATTTTCTCTAACATGTTTTGCCATGCCTGGAAAGGGAAGGCATCCTAGATACTCAAAAGTATTTCAGAATACACGAGAAGAATTTAATAGGAGTTCTGAAACTTGGGTTTGTTTATATGTAGTTTTTGGGCATGTGTGATATGGTGACGTATTTAAGGGATATGTTTTTATACTCAGTATCATTTATTGAATGTAGTGTTTGTGAAAGTACAGTTGTCTTGTACAGAACTGTACAGCAACAATATTCCTGATGATCCCATATTGTAACATGCTGATTTGGGATCCTCATGGGATAGCTCAGGATTTCTTTAATCATTTTGGAAAGCATTTGATTCATTGCCATTTTTATGTCTATCAAAACAGGTGTATTCTGGCGCTTGCAGTAAAGTAAATGTGCAAAGTTCATGGAAGATAGATAATAGGTTCTTTTGGAAATTAGGTTGCAGTCTGGAAAGACAGAAGACTCCACCTAGTGGAGTGGAATTAATATGCACATGGTGGCAGGCAGCGGTGTGTAATAAAATAGGTATCACTTATGGAGAACCAAGTTGCTGCAGAGGGTAAATCCCAGGAATACAGACGAGCATCTGAGGCGATGGTTGTATGACCATTACAAATTGTATCAGGCTGTGGTTACTTTTGGAGTGCTAGGAGGCTAATGTATGTCTGCCATGTTGGATGTTAATATGCAGTTTGCATAAGTAGTGGGCATTACCTCTAGCTTTTTTCTTTTGCAGTGCCTTTTATTTGGAGATCTGCTGCCTACATTTTTTGATTTCTGATGGTGACCTCACAAGTGCCCATTTTGGTTGTGGCCCAGGTGTCATTTTAAATAGCTCAGGGGAAAAAAAAAAAAAAGACCAACAATTCAATCACCACTTTTCCCCCACAATTGCTTATTTTTTGGAATACCTTTTCTGGTTTTTGCTTCTTTTACTTTGGTAATGGCAGTATCAGAATGTTGGTTCTGCATGTTACCATGACAAGTTGTGTGGCATGTTGAGTAAAGCTGTGTGTGCTTTCTGGGAGTCACAAGGTTTAACAAACTCTCTGGTCAAGCATCAGATTATGTGGAGTTATGTACCTGTGCTTTACTGCCCCATTGGTTTGGTCATGCTGTGCTACTGGGATGTAATAAAATGAATTCTAAAGCTGGGATGTGAGTGAACATCCAACCTGAGCAGCTAAGATGTTATCCTGAAATCCTCTTGGAAAATTCATCCTAACATTGAATCACACATGCATTAGACAAGTTCAGGAAGAGAACTCCCCAAGACCAGCTCAGGCAGTGACAGTGAGAGAGGATGAGGCTATTGCTAGAAAATGGAATGATTGGGGTGCAGCAGAAGAGACAATGCTGCAAAGGATATTTGGGAAGAGTGCTCCAAAGGAGCACTATCAGTGAAATCCAAGTGGGGTTTGTTGCCAGAGCCATTAAAGCATAATGGTGCCAGAAAAAGCTGCCAACGAGTGTGGGAATAATGGCACCTGTGGGTGTGCTGTCAATGGATGGTACTGCCAGGATGATTTTTTAATTTTATTTTAATGGTGACATTGCTAAAAGTATTTAAGGGTAATGTTATAGAAAGTGTTTTAATGAGTGAAGTCACTGAGTTCCAGGAACCATTAAGCAAAACCTGTTTCATGACTCTACAATTTATTATTTTAAAGCTTGATGGCAAACCACTTAATGCTGGAAAAGCAGGCTGTAACCTGTATTAAAGTGTGCTACAGGTGGGCAAGGAAACCATCCTACTGAACTGAATAGCCCAAGGTAGTTTCTGAATGTTGTACACATTTTGTGTGCACCATGATAAATTAATGCAACTCCATGAATCAGCAGAGCTTGTAAACATTGAATTAAAATACTGGAGCTCAGATCTTCCATGGTACTCCCACGCTCAGTTCTCACTGAAGACAGAGTTTCTTTACTTTACATGCCAGTCTGAGAAGCTGGACCTTCAGGCTTTCTGTGCTCTCATCTCATGTCTATGACCTTGACAATACTTTCTTGGATCAGTTCTCAGATCTAGATCTTTCCCTAATAAAGCGGGGTAGCTCAGGTCTCAGTGTAAAGCAAGGGAAAGGCATTCTTTTTGAATTGTAAATCACAGACTTACCTGACAAGACTTCCATATAAAGGAGAGAAAAACCTATTCCTTCCATAATAATACTTGCAGATTACTATTGAATGCATTGGGCCAGGATTCTCACCTTGTGTATCCCAAGATCTGTTTTAAATTGTGTTTAAGCCAGCTGCCTGCTCCAGACTTTTTCCAGAGAAGTGCACAGCTACAGTAAATACCAGCTATAGTAGTTGGAAGGGGGGATCAATGTATAATTTTCCTTCCACATTCTGGGATTTATTGGTTCTACCCTCTTCACATGGGAAGCTTCTGATGTTATTTTTCTTTTTTGTTTGTTTGTTCATTTGTTTTTAAGTCCAGGCCTAAATTTCACTATCTCTTACAGAGCTATTATTGGCTGCTATTGTTTTTATTATTCCATGGCTTCTCTGGGAAGAGAAGGATGAGCAGGACCTCAGTGACATTGCCAGAGTAAGTCATCAGTGGCCATGTCTGCCCCTTAGGAGGTCACAGGAAACAGGTGGCTGTGTTAATTGTACTCACTCCCAACTCTTGTCCTTCCTGGAGGGAATTTAGAAGTGGTCAGGAAGTGTCAGGCCTGCTGAGTCCCCCCAGGTTCACTGCTTCAGGCATTCATAATAATTTGAGGTATGTGCCAAGCAAGGGAGACTGACTGGGAATCCTTACTGTCCTTTTTAAGCTGAGTGACTACTTGGCTGGGAAGGCTGAATGCTGTTGCTGCAGAGTATGTTTGGGATTGCAGTTGGAATCCAGCAGGATAACAAAGAATTCTATTAAAAAAAAAAGTATTTCCCTATCATGTACTGTTTTTTTTCTTTCAAGATATTCGTAAAAAGTCCTACGTAAGCAAACTACAAAAACTCAAGAGATGCATAAAATATTTCTGGAAACTATGATCACTCACTTTTATCTGGTGAGTTGAAGATGGAGAATGTCAGTGTATTTTCTGTTTAGGCCAGTTTTAATTGTCTTTGTTGCAACTGCACCATAAGTAGTCATGGATCTCTAAATGGCACTCAGTCCTGTGCTTTGGAAAATCAGTTAGGGTCTTGCTTCTTCATATGAGCTTCTTGTTAACAGCTTGCTTGATTTTTTTAGCAGTGAAGGTGCACAGCATTGCTGAGTATCTCACTGCAAATGTGGCACCCAGTGCCATAAGCCAGATTTTGAATTACCAGTAATGTTTCTATAAAGTGTCTTTTGGAAAGTATCCACTCACTTTAGAAGTGATGTGAGTTGAGTAATAAATATACTAGTTATTTATCTGCCATATGCATTTGGGGTGAAAACTCAGCTTCTGCTCAGGTATACTCTTGATATTACTGAGGATACTTGGCTAAATAAGATGGGCTGCAGGATTATGTGACTGGTGAATCACACTGGTTTCTGAAGAACAGCATTTTAGAGTAGAATATTTTGTAAAATGTTAGTTTAAGAACCACTTTGCAATTTACTTCCATCAAACCCATTGTACCAGGAAAAATACCTCCTTCAGGAGGGAAAATGTGTCAGTATTGTGGAAGGATATCTGACTTTTATTCAGCTATTTAAGCTCCCATCTTTTCAGTGCAAGGAGATCAGCTGACAACAGCAGCAACTAAATCATGTTTGCAGCTGGGCAATTACAGTAAGACCCTAAGATCTGCAACTGTCAACCATGAACACAGATGCCTTCAAAGTTCTGTTTTTCTTCCATGTGGAAGTCGTTGGCATGGAACAGATGCCTTCATTTTGGAGAAACCAACCGCTGGATATAATTGGTTCTCTCTTGTCTTGTCCTCTAGGGACAGTCTCGCAGATGAAATTAGATGAGAGGAAAAAAAAAAAAAGAAGACACAGGCACACACACTTGCACATGACATGAAGCAGGAGTTTTCAGGATCCCTCTCTGTTTTGTCACGTGAAACTGTTTTCAGCTGGAAGATTTCACTCCATTTTTAGCACTCTCATACACATGATGATGATGCTATACGAAAAAAATGCAAATGAAAATATGTATCTGGCCAAAGTTTATTATTAACCTAGGCATGCTTGTTTAGAAATAAGACAAGCATATCCAGCCCGTATTACTTTAAATGTTGGCTTCTGCGATATCTATTAGTGCTGCAGCCTCAGAAATTTGAAGTTAAGTCTCAGAAGAGAAAAGATGCTTTAAAAACTTTTGTTGCAGTGGTGGAATCAAAGTATTTTTATCAAATGATTTGGTAGTTGTTAACATGGGAGGAAAAAAACAAGTGACAGACTTCAAAATTCACTTAGCATTACAGACATTCAATTAAGAAAGCATCTTTAC
This sequence comes from Illadopsis cleaveri, assembly GCA_013399915.1. Classification (NCBI taxonomy): domain Eukaryota; kingdom Metazoa; phylum Chordata; class Aves; order Passeriformes; family Timaliidae; genus Illadopsis; species Illadopsis cleaveri. Next base: position 206,745 of record VXBB01007274.1, on the reverse strand, counting down.
AGGAACTTCAGTGGAGTTAGTCTGATGGACACCTGTCACGTGCTATTGCTGGGAGCCCTGTGGTAGGGTACTGAAGTGACTGTGTCCTCTTACTGCAGGCTCCTAAAATGAGATGATGGCAAATAGGAGGCTATAAGAGAGAGGGAGAATCTGCCTATCCTGTGCCTGTCAAAGGGTTTCTGTAATCCCCTCTCTGCCCTGGTGTGACAGTTACCAAATCATTGTGGCTTGTGTTACTTAATTATACTACTAAAATAAATTTATACCAACTTTAGCTTACCTTAATAAGCTCAGTTGTGAACTGTGACAATCAGGCAGTGCTGTGTATTCTTGAGTAGACTGGGTACATCCAGGAGGTGGGTGGAGCAGGGATTGGGGACTGCCAGGAAGTAAAACTGCCCAAGGCCCTGGCAGCCTCATCTCTGAATGCCGTTTCTTTCTTAATTTTTATTTCCTAGTACAAGTTGGGGTTTTTGGTTTTGGTTGTGGTGGGTTGTTGGGGTTTT
>VXBB01007274.1:183305-194262 GCA_013399915.1 Illadopsis cleaveri | reverse complement strand
CCCTTCCTTCCTTCCTTCCTTCCTTCCTTCCTTCCTTCCTTCCTTCCTTTCCTCTTTTAATTTCTTTCTCTTAGCAATAGCATTGCAATAGGCAGATTTGTGGAAAGAAAATATAATTTGATATTTGTCTTGGCCACACTTTGTCAGCACAGAGATCTCTATGAAAGCGTAGCATTCCAAATCCATTAGTAATTACAGTTTATTCTGGGGCTTATTTAGGGTATTCTTGGATTCATCTAGAGATTAGTAATTTCTGAGTCCAAGACTGTGGCTTGTAGAGTTATATGTGACCAGTGAAAGGGAGGATTTGCTATGACTTCCTCCCCCTCGGAGTTCTGAGCCCCTCAATGAGAAGTAGCAATGTTATCGAAAAAGAGAGTTACTATGCTTAAGTGTTAATGCTGTACATCAGCATAAAATCTGTCTGTCATTAAGCTAGCTTTGCAAACATTGTTTTCTTTGGAATTCTTAAGGACTTGGTTATGCTTTGATCATCTCATTGTTCTCCTTAGGTTATTTTTTTCCTTTAGAGTGTAATGGCTCCCTAACAGAAGGTGAAGTTTAGAAAATAGTGTCTCCATATGCAAGGGATTTGGAGACCTTTTTATTGTCTTTAAAAATGTCATTCATAGTCCTCATTAGCATTTATTGTTGCAAGCATACAAGCAGAAAATGTGAAATTGGTATGTCATGAATAGCTCCACAGAGCTCTAGAGCCCTGAAATTTTGCCTGCAGTGTGGTGTGGGGCAGGCATTGAGAGAAAGCTGGCCAGATGGCTGCCAGCACAGAGCAGAGCTGCAGGTTTTTGTCTCTGGTGCTGAGAGGAGGGAAAGTTCACTGGAGCATACGCTATCACCCCGTGCATTTTAACAAAACTAACTCGCCATCAGTCAAAACGGGGAGGTGGTGACATTGAAACAAAAGTTTTCAATATAATGTAACAATCCTTGTCAAATGAATAAAATATGTTTAGTTAGTGTCACAAATATTGACATGTTACAGAGAAAAATGCAAGGCTCACATTTATGGCTATTGGTAGATACGCTTTCACACAAATATGCTCTACATTATCTTTGTTATGAAGATCCTATACATTGAAAAGAGATCGATTAGAGGTCAAAACTTGGGTTAATATACTACAGCAGGAGGAGTTTCCCTACCCATGTTAAATGAGCAAACACCCTGAGCTTTAAGTCAAAAAGCAACTGATAGCTTGAAACCTTTTTCCCTTTGCCACCCCCCCTCCCCTTCCCTTTCCCCTTTTTTTTTGTATCTTAAAATATGGCTATAGTTCAGCAGGAGCAGATATTCTCTTCCAGGCTTCTCCAGGTCACATTGAATGTGTTCTTTCTCTGTTAGTGAGACAGCATCATTGGTATTTTCTTTCAGAAATATTTTCAAATCAATATCAAATTTTCTAAAGTGCATGAGTGGTGTCTGTGCACAGATGGTGTGGTAATTTTCTTTGAAGTCAAATGATGATAGAAATTAGCAGTCAATTCTAATTTACTTTACCCACATTATAGAAAATATAGTATTTAATAAAAATGTGAGGCAAAACTTGTTTAGCCTAGATCTAGTGAAAGAAATAGACCCTAAGACAGGTGGGTACACTTATGTGTGAGTTTTTCCATGTGAGTGTTCTTACTAAAATGTATATAGAGAGCAAAAGAGCCTGCATTCTTTAAGGCCTGAAAGTTGTCCCTCCCCTTCTGAGTCAGTTAATTTTTTGTGGAACTATTCTTTCATATTAGGTCTTAATGTATATTTTCATTGTTTTAAAACCTGAAACGCACCTGAAATGTCGCTGGAATTTCTGTGTGTTCAACAAGAATTAGTTTTTGGTTTTGGTTTGGTTTGGTTTTTTTTTTTTTTTTTTGATGAAAAAGCAATAGGCAGTCTAGGTTGTTAAGTCTAATGCACTGTCAAGGCTACCTTTTCTTAACAGATGATTTAAAATACTCTTTGGAGTATTTTTGAAATATGGATATAACTTACAAGTTTTCTTAACTGAAAAGACATGAATGCTTTCTCAGCTCCAGTGAATTTAATCCAGTATTCAAGGTAACATCGTGAACAGTTTGTTTTAGACAACAAAGAATATTTTCTTCCCACCTTGATGACTACCTTTCAACTGCTCAGTCTTTGATTTGTGTAGGTAATCTCAATTAGTCTATGTTTCACAGAGCAGTGTATGTTTTAAATGTCTCATTTGTCTTTTTTCAGAAGTCCAGAAAGTCTTGCCAATAAGGAAATGCTTAGGGAAATGTTTAGTGTTATCTGGCAAGTGTTTTGTGTTGCATGCATAAAGAGCTGCTGTTAACAGATAAGCACATATCTTATTGGAGTATTTAAATTCCATTTCCAAGCAAAGAATTAGATGTTTATAGAGAGGTGCCTTTCTTGGTAACTTGAACGTTTTGTGGTAGTGCAGTAAAACCAAGAGAGGCTAGGTACAGCGTCATGGAAAAAGTTGCACTGATGGTCCCATCACAGGCTTAGGTGGGCTGCCATTGCACCAGACAGTCAGAGATACTTGGGCAGCAAGAAATTAATTAGCGAGCTTCTCCTGAAGGTGTTGCCTTTACTGTACTGTGGTTGGACAGTCAACTGAATAAAGTTAAGAAAGCATCCAGAAGAGGTTGTCCCCTGCCCCGCATCAGCTCCACGGCTCACACATTAGGTGGGTTTGCCCTGTCAGTGGGATGCCTTAAGAAAACACTAATAGCTTCCAGCTGGGTGGAAAATCAAAACGTTTTGGGGCTGACAAAACTAGTAGATTTGAATTTGAAAGCCCGGCTAATGCCTCCATTTTTATTTACCACTCGCCCATAAAAGATTATTTTCCAATATGTCAGCCTCATTTGGTGGCCAGTGGTCTGAAAGTGAAAGTGGAACAAGCAAGCGGGGAAATCTGGACATTAGTGAGTCCGCCCTTTCAAGCTGGTGTGCCACTTTGTGGAATGGCCTTCCCTGAGATTGGGGGGGTCCTAATGACCATTCATCAATGCTCGTTGACTGATCATTGAGTGCCTTCTCATTCAGTTTATCAAGTCTTGCACATAAAAAGTCAGAATAAGCATTATTCAGCTTTGTTAAAGCCAACTAGGAGTAAAATGCTCCATTTGAACCCATTTTGCCCTTGGTTTTTCACTTTGTTAATGCAGTCCTGCTTAAATGAGTGCTTTTATTGGGTCTGTTAGAATATCTGAAACTATTAATTCTCTTGTATTGAATAGCTGGTGGCAGGCCAGAGCAGATGGGGTAGAAAACTATTTGGTTGGGTGTATTGCTTTCAATTAGGATCAATGAGGTTTCAGCTCCTTTGAATTAACTCACTTAATACCCACTGTGTGAAGTCACAATGTATCACAACAGTCTGCTATAAGTAGAGCGGGAAGTTGAGAAGTCCTACAGAAAAGCTTTGAGTTAAATTCTTCCTTCACTGTTAATAGAGAGCTTTCATTAACTACAGATGTGTTTCAGTGGACTTCCAGTCCCTGTTATTAAGCTGGGTTTGCACAAAAGGCAATCTCTGTACTTTTAAATGATGGTCATTAGGAATTTCCCTTTTCCATCAGATCCATGTCTTGGCTACCTTATATCATCCACTGCATAAAAATCTTTTTTCTTCCCCTTCAAATACAAGACTATGGAAACTGGTTTGCCTTCTCTACCCATTTTCAAACTAAGGACTCCTAGAGGATGATTTAAAATTATTTTGTAAAGCCATTTTGAGTGATCATCAGAGAAGGAGCTGGTGCCCGCCCAGGATGGTGTAACGTAATGTGCACCATAAAGAAACTGGCCTTAGATTGCCTTGTGGATTTTTCAGTCTCTTTGTATCCCTTTCATTTTGGCAGTACTCTGACTCTTGTGATGCAGCAGAACTGTTCTGTGCTAAAACCACTGTCTTTTCCTTTCTGGGTGGAGAATAAAACCATTTTACAGAATGGGCTCTCCACTTTTGCTTGGCCTGCTAAAATTCTAGACCTGGTGCAAAAATTTCTAGGGCAAGCTTCAGGTGACTGCATTAAAAATGGGCGTGGGGAAAGCAAATAAATTTCCACAGATACTTCTTAAGGGAGGATTGCCAAATGGGTTGCAGCCTGCCTCAGTGTATTAAATAATGAGCGGGGAAAACTGTTCATGCAGCTGGCTGCTTGAGAAAATGCTGAAGTAGTCTCAGATGCACAGGCATTCTGTTAGCCCCTTCCATGAGCAGACTTCTAGGTGAGAATCTCCAGGGATCCAGGTTTTGTTGACGTGGATCAATTTAAGTGGCAATTACTGTAGTCAGATAACAGCTTAAAAAGGCTTTTTACACACAGAAAAAAGATGCATAATCGCACAGCATATGGAAGTTCAATTTCGTGAGCCATGGTCTGTGGATTTACAATGTACTGATATTAAGACCTTCTTTTAAGAGTGAATATTGTTTGGTTTTATTAAAATGCGTCATACCATTGTCACGTTACTTTCTACTCTGAAGCTGATTCAGGCTGCATCTATGTTGATGAAAGGTTGCATTTCCAACTGTGAAAATGTTTTTCCTTTCATGTAGAGTACAGCATTACAAAAGAAAAACAACGTAGCAAATACAATACTAACTGACTGGTTTTAAATAGTACATCAAATAATAAAACCAAAAGGACAGTAAAGTCTTTAAAGACCTTCTTGACGCAGACTTCACTTGTCTCTATTTCCCTTGCTTCTCTCCCTTTGCCCCTCTTCTTTTCCTCTCTTTGTGAAAGTGGTCAGGTAAATGTTTTCATGTCTTGGTTTTCATGTTTCTCTTGGGCTCTCTGACGCTCAAAAATCCATTTTTGAGAACTTCATTACGATAGATGTCTGAAGATCTGAAGATAAAGAAAAGATCTGCCTCAAGTAGTAGGCACGTTAGGTTGTTAGTGCTGGGCTGTTTATTGGGGCAGGGGAGCTGCTCCTTTTCTTGATACTCTTGGATTTGCCAGTTCTGTGTTTAGAATTTCTTTTCTATTTAAATGAAACATAAGGGTGCCATTTAGATTATGTGAAGAAGATATTATAGAAATATTAGTAAATTAAATGGTTCGTTTTCTTTAAGCGAGAAATATTCATGAGTTCAGTCTGGACATTGGGAGAGACTGTTATTTTCTGCTTAATTTTGCATGTATGTTCTTTTCCTAAACAGATCTTTATCAGGCTCTGTGGTACATAGAGGAAGGAAGAGGAAGGCCAAAAAGCAGAGTTGTTTCTGCATAATAGAGGCAGAAGATGGCATAATGCAAAATCAGGGGGGTGCATAAATAAGTACACAAGGACAGACCTTACACTGAGAGGATCTGACTGAGGATTGTTGTCTTTCCATAAGGGTTTGAATATATAATGCAAAGGCAAAGTCAGAACCAGGACCTACATGCTAGTTGCTGGAGAAATGACTCATTACTAAAGCACTTTGCAAGTGCTGAATGGGAGGAGAGTTTTAAAAAGGACGGTGTTTTTTCTTGTGCCTAGAATTTTGTGCAAAGCTGTATGTGCTACAGAAGGCATGCGAGTCAAGCGTATGCTTCTTCTGAGAGGCAAAGATGTTTTACAAAGGACTAAAGAGGGACTGCTGAGAAGAAAATAGCCAGCTTTAGATAAAGCACTATAACAAAGACTTGTAGTTTTATGTATCATGGTGTCCATTAAAGCTTAATAGGGAAGAGTGAATTGAACCTAGCCAGGCATACCTTATTCATGTGAAGGATAAACATTTAAGGGGTTCACAAAATCAGAAATCGGGAGGACATGATTGTTTAGCTTTTGAAAAAGCTGTACAGGGAAGATTTTGTTTTCATTCCCCATGGATCACTATGCAAGGTAAAGGAGAGTAAGCTGGAAATGTTTGGAACATATCAATGGAAGAATCCCAGGGGGTTAAAAGCACCATAGTAAAATGTAAGTGGTCTGCTTTCTAAGTGTGTTCTATTTTACACATACTACTGTGGATTTGAGAGAGGGAGTGATTTTGATACTCACTTCCCTATAGTAAAGGGGAATAATAATGATATAAGTGTGGGAAGGGAGGGGATTCTCTTGTATATTCTTGTGCACATTTTGAATTTCCAGCTAAATAAACAAACGTAGTCTTATGGAGTGCAAAATTATGGCTGTTAAAATAAAGAATGATTTTTTTCCACATTTGGAGGAGAGCTGATTCAAAGTGATGTTTTTTCTTTAATTGTTGTCAGCAGAGGAAAGGGTTAACTTTTAAAGAAAAAATGAATAATTCAGTGTTTGGCTTATCATTCTGCATTTTAGTTTCTATTCTTTGGTCATCTGGAACTTGGTGTGAAAGGTAGAGTAAAAGGAGTCAGCTGAGGGGAGTCGGGGTTGTGATAATTTGCACACACATCCCTGTCATTGTTCTGCCTGAAGAGACAGGGCTGGGTTCAAGGCCACATGTGCTCCTGTCATCATTCACATTTCTGCTCCAAGTGCAATACAGAGTGTCAGCTCTCCATCTGTCTTTGCCTGGCAAACGCACGCGCCCAGCATCCTGCCTCCAGCTACGCTGCCACAGCCAGTTCTGATGGCCCTCCTCGCTTCTCTCTGTTCATTCCAGAACAGGAGGCACTGAGCCCTAAATAAGCTTGCTTTTAGGAGAGAGCCATTTACAGTGTGGTATATTTTATCCAAGGATGCCTGGTGAGTTGAAATTATTGCAGCTCTTTCAGTTCTAAATGAGGAAACGCTAATTGTTTTTTTGATAGTATATTTTCCCTCTCTCTTTTTTCTTTTCTCTTTTAATATAGAGGGTGATTTGCAAGCTGATACGGGTACGAAGCGATCGCGGATGCTAATTCTGTTGTGTATGTGTTTGGGGGAGGGGAATTTGTGCAAGTGAACTGCTAGAGATGATACTTAGAGCAGGACTGGATGTTTCAATGAAAAGGGATAGAAATAGCAGAAAGTCACCAGCTTTGTGGGTGCAGGTCTCTGCACGGGGGATCATTTTTAGCAAAGAGAAATACAGCTTCGGGCTGGTTTTCATGACTGTCAGCTGCACCTTGAATCTGCAAACATTTGATCGTTGGAGATCATTCACAGCATTTACCCATCAGCTGAAATTATCTCTGTGAAAAGCTGTTTATGTTGGAGAAGTGATGGAGATTTATAAAACAGATTATTCCAGCCTTGTCCTAAATCGTAGTCCTTCACTGTCACCAGGCAAATCACCAAAGTATGTTGATTCAAAATAAAACAATAAAAAAATCTGCTGAATTAGAGGAATTGCTGTGGAGCTGGGAGTTATAATAGGTCGTTTTCCTCATGAAAATATTACCCTTGGATCTTATGATCACTTGTCTTATCGATAAGTGTTATTGCCAATAAAAACACTTCTATGCAGAGTGATTTGTCTGAGGGGTTTTGTGAGATGCTTGACCACGACTGAGGAGATTGAATTTGATGTGTTTTGTTTGTGTTTTTTCCCCCCTTTGGTAAGGACTGGAGAAAGCCATGTGCCTGATTATAACAGCTTGTGTTCTGGATGAAAAAAAAGACAGGGCTAGAGATCCTACAGCTGGCTGGTTCTTGTGGATTATTTGGGTAGGACAGGCAGAGGAGGCTATGCTTGATCACAGAGAGTCTGTACACCTCGCAGATGGTGTTTTGAAACAGTATCTGCCAGTTTACTGCAGCCACAGTTGCATGTAGGTATTGCCAGTTGTTGGAAGAATGTTTTCCTTTTAGGATTTTTGTATACGGTCATACCCTACTGCCGGTATGTTTGCTGATCCTGTGATTGTAACAAGAAAGTGGGCTCTGTTTGCTCAAAGCACAAGGTTAAGAAGATTTATATGGTTGAAATATGGGCAAATTAATTTGCATGGATAACAACTGAGGACTATGAAAGGTCAATTTAACCCTTTAAACATCAAATCTGATTTGCATGCATTGCATTCCTGGGAATGTGGTCTTCATTAGAAATACCATGGTAATTCATTCATTAGAAAAACTCTGCATTGTGCATAATTTTCATCCACTGATGTTTCCCTTATGTTTGTATGAAACTCATCTTCTCATACTGTTTACTGTTTCTGTGTTTCGTCAAGATATTTAGGTGTTCTAAAATGACACAGTCTTGTCACTTTTGATCCTTGTGTGCATTATTCGGGCCTATTGGCAAACTGTTGGAATGCCTAGAGTGGACGTTTTTGAAAACCTATTAAGCCTTTGGCATTTAAATTACTTAACCTACCTGCTGGTTAAAATTTCATGCATCTTTAATCAAAATGGCATGTGCCACACTCAAGTATATATACCCTTATCAATACTAGTTAAACTTTACCATTAAATAAATCTTTTATTTGCAGCATTCTCTTGAAGCAGAAGCAAGCAAGAAGTGTGTTTTAATGTCAGCTCTGAGTGTTAGAAAACCTTGCACTTGGATACAGAGAATACACTAACAGCTGTGACTGGGAGCATGTGCCAGAATGGAGATACTTGAACAGATCTGACACTTGGCTATTTTTGACACCCATCTGCACTTTTTTACTCTCCTCTAGGACGAACTGCCTCTCAATCTGTTCACAGCATATTTTAGCCCTTTAATACTGTGGTGTTGTGTTTTTTCAAATGGGCATTATTAGCCATCTGGGGCAGATTTTGTATTTTAAAAGTAAGCACATTATGTACAGGAGATTAAAAGGATGTGTATTTTTATGTAATCTGATATTATGTCAGTGCCTTTTGTGAATGTGTGAAGTCTTGATTTCAGAACCATCCCTTTAGTGATTCTGACGTCTGAAGTCCTTCTTTTGGGGAAAGAACAGGAAGTAATAAAGACCGGTTCTGGTTTATGTGTGGTGATAACAATTGCACAAACTAAATTTGCCCTTCAAAGACGAATTGCTTGCACTGTTATAATTGTGACTGGGCGCTCACCTCCTCGCTCTCCTGTCGGGGCAGAGCGACAGCAGCGGGGCTGGTTAATGAAGTGCTGTAAAAGCCATTCAGACTTCTGAGAAGGCACTGCTGCAACTCTGAGAAAAGTCTCTAGAAGGATAATCCCGTTAACATGCAGCTTGCCGTAACCAAGTTAACCATTTTGTCATTCTGTGTAGCGAACTCTAGGAAGCATTTATCTCTAAGTAATTGTTCCTGGGGGAACAGTGTTCAGATCTAATACTGTACACCAGTTTCTATGATTACTGTGAAAGTGGTGGTTGGTTTCTTTTTTTTTTTTTTTTTTTTTTTTTTTTTTTTTGTACTGTTTATTCCGGACTTTATTTATGAAACATTACAAATCTATCAGTCATTTTATAGTACTTTCAAAGAACAGATGTTGGCCTACAAAATGCTTTATTATTGCCCATGGCAGTATTCAGCATGGTTTCCTTAAAAGGACAATCAGTGATCACAGTCATTGTAGCCCAGAAATAATGCTGCTCTTTCAGAAGATGGCCTGGTATTAGGTCAGACCACCCTTTCTTTACTTCTGCTCTCCAGATGTGGCTGCAACTATTTTTTTTTTAAGTTCATGTTTCAAAAAAAAAAAATGGGTTTGTTTTCAAAATCTGGTTTTACTTAAGATATCTCCATCCTGGAGTGCATTTCATAAATTGCCCACATATTTTTCTTAGCAGAGAACTTAACTGGCTGTAATTTTTAACACATGGCCACATCATGTGATATTTTCAAAACATTTGCACATAGCTTTAAGAAGGTCCCGGCAGAAATGATCCATCATCTCACAGCCAGCCCATTTCTTAACAGCATATCTGCATTTTCCATTTAGCAGAGCTATATATTATTAGCTTACATTTTGGGTAGTAAAACAGTGTATTGCTGATTGTAAAACATGGACTTTATTATCTGCTGAAAATTGATTTGGCATTTATAGCCACTGTGTACTAGAGTGGCTTTCTGGTTTTAACATTAGTGCTTGCAAGTGATGATTTGTTTAAAGAACAGAAACAAAATTGCCATGGACATAACTGTTAGTGTCCTAGTAACTGAACATTTGGATTATCCACCTGTTTTTAAATACATGTGTCTAAGTGGTGTTACACAGCAAAAGTGTCCTAGCAGTCCATTAACTGACTTGTTCTGTTCTAAGTTGCAGTTGCTATGCTGTTATGTTAGGAGGACTCTGTGTCTTACAAAACAAGTTTCCTGCCAAATATGGAATATGTGTCTGGAAATACTTAAGTCTGAGTGTTAACTTTGCATCATTATTCCAGTCATCCTACATAATAACTTTATCTTCAGGATTCAGCTACAAGTGAAAAACTCTTTCCCTAAGAGGACCGTAGGTCACTGGGTTCTTCAGATATGTATGATAGGGTTGGGAGGCAACTGCTTTTCACAGTATTAAAGTTTCTTCGTCTTTTATGGTAGTAATAAATTCCAAAGTCTGCATAACGTTATTGCTCTTATTTTCAACCCATGGGGCTGTGAACTGCCTCATGCTACACATGCATGGACAGTAACTAACACATCAAAGAATGCAGATCATGCTGCAGGAATGAAAATATATCTACTTAATGCCTTCTTTGCCTCAGTCTTCAGTGAGAAGACAACTTGCTTTCAGGACAGCTGTCCTCCCGGGTTCCTTGATGGTGTCAGGGACCAGAATAGTCCCCCCATTATCCAAGAGGAGGCAGTCAGAGAACTGCTGAAATGCCTGAATACTCATAAATCTATGGGCCCAGACGGGATGCACCCTAGGGTGATGAAGGAACTGGCAGATGAGCTTGCAAAGCCACTCTCCATCATCTACAATCAGTCCTGGCTCACTGGTGAGGTTCCGGATGATTGGAAACTGGCCAGTGTGACACCCATTCACAAAAAGGGTGGGAAGGAGGGTCCCAGTAATTCTAGACCAGTCAGTCTGACTTCAGTACCTGGCAAGATAATGGAACAATTTATACTGAGTGACATCATGCAGCACCTACAGGATGGCCAGGGTCTCAGGCCCAGCCAGCA
>VXBB01007274.1:151911-182805 GCA_013399915.1 Illadopsis cleaveri | reverse complement strand
GATTAAATACTGGAATGGTCTGCCTGGGGAGGTGGTGGAGTCACCATCCCTGGATGTGTTTAAAAAGAGATTGAATGTGGCACTTGATACCATGATCTAGTTGAGGTGTTAGGGATGGATTGGACTCGATGATCTTGAAGGTCTCTTCCAACCTACACCTTCTGTGATTCTGTGATATATATATATATATATAAAAATTTCATTAGGGCTCCAAACACTCTTTTCCTGAGAAGACTGAAAGCTTTATAGCTCAGGCCCTTATCTAGAGAAGAACAGCAACAGCCAAGTTAGTTTCTCAGGACAGGTACTTCCTTGATGTTCAGCACCAGGGTGTTTAGCACCAATCACATCTTGATTTGAAGATTTTGGACTCCACACTCACACATATAGGGCATGATCATCATAGCTTGCAAATCAATGGGATCTGTGTATATACGATTTGAAAAGATGACTTGAATTTAGCATAAAATGAAATTATACAATATGCCAATTTAGAGTCCATACAAAGAAATTGATACATTTAAGAGTATCATGATAACATGATAACTGGTGCTTTTCAGAACATGTACATATACCTCTACCAGTTTTCTGGTTTGTTTGCTTCATCCTTGTTTCTTTCAGGTGTGTACATCAAGGATAACACTGTAAAAAAATCAGCTGAAGCCTGGTATTTTGCTTCCAGGTCACAAAGGAACTTGTGCACTTGAAGCAGTAACTGCCTTCCAAATTCAAAGTGCTATGCCTCTAACTCTCCTCATTCCCAGGCATCAATGTTACAGCTTTGAAGTTTCCTGAGCATGTCAAGAAGCTGCATCTGTGCATGGCAGAGTCTCCCTCAGTACTGATAGGGTTAAACAGCCCAGTGCTGAGATCACACCAATATCTTTTTGGAGTTGAAGCATTTCTGTGTCTTGGGTTGTTCACACAGTTGGATCTGGTAGGTAATCTCAGAAGAAGCCCAGTGCATACTTAGAAATGTTGGGCTCTTCACAAGTGTAGGCTTACTTTTTGTTCCCAGAAATGTGCGTAGTGTAAAATGGAGCATAGAGCCAGCAATGCCAAGGCAAGTAGAGATTAAATTGGGAAAAACATAGGGCACAGCAGTGCTTGGATTTTCACTTACGCACAGACACAGTCTAGCCATATTGGCCCACTTGGCAAGGCTTATTTCTTTCAATATCCTGCTATGCTAGCTCCATGTTCACGCAGTTCCTCTGTGAAGCTGGTGAAGTCCTTGCCACGTTATACCATTCCATCTATATTCACTGGCTCAGCTCTCCAGCAGCTCAGCCGTCTCTGCACCGAGTTGCATTTTTGTGATGTACATTTGTTCTTTCTGTCTCATGTACATGAAAGTCACCAGATGAAGAGCAGGACCAGTGCAGGAGCTGTTTTCCCCTTGCTGCTGTTGATTTTGAGCCATGTTCCCTCCTAACATGATTGTTATTCAATTCTTAGGTAGGACAAGAGCGTTGGAGATTACTCCCATACTGCTAATGGGCAGTAGCTTTCCCTACTGCTAAGGGAATATATTCCAGGCCTGAGTGTGAGCAAGCAGAAGGAGGATTTGAATTTGTGTGCTTCACTTCCAGAGTGAGGCTTTCACTCCAAAATCTTGCAAAAAAATTTTGACACTCCCTTTTCCTTCTCGCCTAGCTGTGTCTTATACAAACCAATTCTACTTGCCAACCTTCTGAAGGTGAGGAATGGACAACTTTACTGGAGGAGAGAGTAATGCTGTGGATGCCATGTCTCCAAGTTATTGAAGCCTTTGAAAGGCAGGAATTTTCCTGTTGGTGAGCTGTAGGCAGTTGCTAGTTAAATATAATTAACTTTATATAATCTTTTTGTCATGAGCTCTCTACAACATAGTGTAGAGAAGATGGACGAAGCCAAATTCTTCTCAAGGTGCATAGTGGTAAAGATGAGAGGCAAAAGGCACAAATAATAGACCATGATGAAACTCAAGTAGATACTAGGAAAAAAAAAATTCTTCACCATAATGATGGTCAGACATTAAAACTGTTTTTTCAGAAAGGTAGTGATATTTTCATTACTGAAGATCCTGTATTGGACAAACCCTTGGCAACTTGATCTAAACTTCACATACTTTAAGACAGAAGGGCATAGACTGGTTCATCTCCTAAGGTCACTTCAGCTTGAATAATGATTCTTTGTTCTGCTGGATCTGTGAACTGTTCTGGACACCCAGTCTGAGGTGGTCTGTAGGGGAGAGCAGAGCAGCCCCTGGTACTGGCTTCTGTGTTGTGTTTCAGGGGAAATTTCAGCAGTGTTGGACTTGAAGCACCTAAAGGGATTAATTGAATCTGCTCTGAAACTATTATTGGATCTGTAGCTTTGTGAATGGACTTTGTGTGCTGGTAGAAGAGCAGAATTGTCAGGCTCAGTGCTGGTTGAAAGGGCTGCACCTCCTTCCTCTGGCAGCTCATGCAGCTGTGCTTCCGTATACCAGAGCTGAATTTATTTCTCTGTGCTGTTTTTTTATTGTTTTATTTTTATTTTTTCTCTACTAGGAATTTCTTCTTTACTGCAAGTTGTAGGTAGAGTGTGGAGAAAGAGCCTCATTGTGAGCTTTAACTGGAGAACAACTTGAGAAAACAAGTTGCTGAGGACCTTGGGATTTGAGAGGAGACACTTCAACTGAAGGTTCACAGACTCCTTAGTTTTGTCCCTGTGCTGCAGAGCACCACCTGTTAGTAATGTTCCTGCAGCTGGTTTAAAGAAGAGACACTGAACCCATCCAAATTCTAAAAGTCTCCTCAAATTCTTACGGCATGAGACTAGAGCCTCACTTGAGCTTTTTCATGGCGTTGCATAATGAGTTGTAGGTTTATTCCTGCTTCTTCTTGCTTTTGGGATCTGCTAACCTTGTGAAATTTTCCTGAGGAAAAATTGTCTGGTAGGACTCACACATCTGAATTTATTAAAATTATCCAGCCAGATATTTAGGTATTAGTGTGGATAAATATTCTAGAGCTATGGCTGCAACGTAACTGTGCTTTTAAACAAGCACCAAGTGTAAGTCAAAGGTGACAGGAAATCTTTCTGAAGTTGAAAAGGAAATACCATCAGCAATGGACGCAGTTATTAAGAGTACTGCTCATATACTTCTCAGTCCTTATGAACATCCCTTTGGAAGCAGACTGTAACAAGCTCTTCTGTTATTTTTGTATGTTGACAATACTGAGCCGACAAAGACCAAAAGAAACGTGGAAATAGAAGAGTGAAAGGAATTGGTATTGATCACCTCCTGGAGGAGCAGCTGAAGACTAAGGAAGAAAAATGTATTTTGGTAACCCTTCAAGCATGCTGTAAATTCAGGCAGATCTGCTGTAGGGTCAGGCCGATACCATTCTTTGTTTAAAAATAGGGGTTGCTATACTGAACTGAGATTTGAGTAAGTGGCATTTGCATATGCTTAATTAACTGCAGTGAAGTTTGAAATGATGATTCAAGAAGCAGGAACATGTTTTACCTTTCAAAGTCCATTGCCCTTTCCAGCTTATCAGTACATCTTTTCTGGGGTTTAAGGCACTACTCTGTCTTAAGTCAGTCATTTGGAAAGCATATCTAAAATTTAACTTGATACGCTTTCATTTCTAATGCTTTATTGGAGTTTTCTTTATATGCTTATAATTGTCTTCTCCAAGCCTTGGGAGCTTTCCTGTGTTATATCTCCAGTGTGGATTCTTGTAGTTCCCCCTTTCTCCCTGCTTCTTCTAGCAATGCTGGGTTCAATGTCTTACCGTCCTCCTGTTTGAAACCACATCCTGCTAAAGGAGTAATCTCCCAGTTAGGGATACAGGGCCTTCTCCTTCCTTCTTTCAGATCTCTCCTTAATATGTATTTTGTGAGTCATGCAAGCACACATGACTCAAATACTCTTCCTGCCACAAGATTGCAGTTTGGAAAATGTGTGCACTCGCTTCACAGGAAAATGCAGCCATAATTTGATTCTTGCTTCTAAACTGTGCATTCCAAATATATTCTGGTGGCCCTTTTAAGCCAGAACAATAAGCATGTGTACACAGGCTTGAATTTTCATTGTAGCTGTTTTATAATCCAAATCAATGCCATCTACACAGACTTTCCTGTATGTGACTTCCTCATATCATTCCTTGAATTTTTAAGATACTCTTTTTTTTTTTTTTTAAAAACGGGATTTTGCACCTTGCAGAGCACCAGCCACATCTTCCATGGTTAGCAAATACAAATTAACATTTATTGTTTTAATTTTATTTTTCCAGTCCATTTCACCACATAATTGTTGATTGTGAAATTATATCTGCTAGATTTTCACGCACTTAATTGTATTCTCTTTAGGAGAAAGTTTGCCTAACTGAAATTTAGAAGAGTTCATTTTCTGTGACAGTGTTACTCTTACTACTTTATTTTGCCTGGAACTGTACAAGATACACTATTTTGGACATTTTAGGCTATAAACACGGCAGTGTACAAAAATGATCTTTTAAAAGAACAGAGGTATGCAATATTCTCATTCTTTTTTAGAAAGTATTGGGATTTCTGTCAGTTTTGGAAGTGAAATCCTGAGTGAAACACAGGGACCTTGTAACAGTAAAGAAAGAGGAAAGATGCTCATTAAAGCAACTGTGGTTATGTTTGTAAAAGAATGAGTGTAATTAGATATCCAGCAAGGTCAGATGGTACTGTCATTTAATAGTTTTGAAAGTCATCAGTTTTCTTCTTGGAAACTGGTTTGCAACAGAGTTTACTGCCTCGTGGGATTGGCGTTTTTAGTTTTCATTTTTCCACTGACAGGAGGAGGACAACTAAGTTTCTAGAATTCAAGTGGTCCACATTGCTTGAGTTCATCCTTCCATGGCACTGTAGGATCTCTTAACTTCAGGGTCCTGAAGGAGAGAGAGCTTCTGTCAATCTCATCCATATTAGATCTTAGAAGTAATGTAAATTACTTCATTAAAATCAATATTTGATTATTTTACACTGAGCTCAGCATTTGACTGCATTGCATCTTCAGAAATAAAAGCAAAGTCCTTTGCAATTTTTAAAGGAGATCTGTGCAGTAAGGAGTGTATATCTTTCTTTTCTGAATTCCTGTTAGCCAATGTGAGCACTTCATTGTCCCCTTTAAAATGGAGAAGTGAGATGTTTCTGTGTTTCTCATGGTAAATTTTTAAAGTATTTTGAAGAATATTTATCTTGTGTTGTTAATTTACTTGCATCTCTCTTTACATTATTCTCTGGTTGTGAAAGCAAATGTGTATTTGGGTTTTCTACATTTATTAAGTGAGTCTGCTGTACAAGAGATGAATCTGTGCATGAAACTTTGACTGAGAGATTGGTTTGAAAGCAGAGTCTGCAAAGCATGTATAGCAAGTTCTCTGCCTGGAAAGCCAATGTTACAGCCTTTCTTTGCCCTCTTCAGACTCCTCTACATAGACAGAACCACGTTTTGGGTTTCATTTGCATGGTTGCTTGCCAGCTCAGCAGCTAGTTTTCTTCCTGTGAGCTGTCAATTGGTAGAGTAGTAATTTCCAATTCCTTTCATTTTGAGCAAGGCAAGTAATGGTATTTAATCTTCAGACACCAGCAGAAACAGAATCCTTTCATTTATGCTGCCTTAAAGGTTTTGCTTCAAACTGCTTTTGAGTCTGTAAAAGCTCCAAAGGTAACAATACTACCTACATTTAAAGTATCTACCTGCATCTCTCTGTAGAGCCGCAAGAGAAATTATATACTCTTTCCTTAGTTAACTTCTATATTCTCTCAGAAAGTGCTTTGCTTTGTGGATGCTGCTGAGTAACTTGCGTTTTCTTGAAGGAATACAGAAAATAATGATGCCTTGATTTCATCCTGACAGCAGCAGATATGATTGCATGGTTTTGTCTGGGGCATTGTTTCAAGACAGTCTTGAAATTATGAGTGTCTTTTGCTTAATCACCAGGAATGCTTAATAGTTTTGTCACAAGTGTTTTTCTTTTTGGAGGCTGTAATGCTTTTGCTGTCTTGCCACACTAGATATAGAATAGATGCCTTGATGAATTACCCAATGGGGATTCTGGTGCAGAAATTGATGCTTACTGAATCAGAATCAAAAGGGTGTCTTTGAGGGTTTTTTTAAAATTTGTTTTGGGGTTTTGTTTGTTTTTTTGTTTGTTTGTTTGGGGTTTTGTTTGTTTTTTGTTTGTTTGGGGTTTGTTTGTTTTGGGGGATTGTTTTTCATTTTGGTTGGGGTTTTGTTTGTTTTTGTTTGGGTTTTTTTGTCTCCTTTAGACATTACAGTAAAGCTGCTGGGTTTTAAATATGTCTGCTTACAGGTGTGGGTATGTGCACGTTGCAAGCAATTGCTAGCTTTTGGAGGGGTTTTTGACACAAAATACTATGATGATGCAGATGTTCTGATATTGTTCTTGAAAACAGCTGATAGTGGATTGGATGCTGAAAGCTGATCAGCAGCTAGCATATATCGTCATCTTCTGATCCAAACTGGTTCCTCTGGGAGTTGGCTCTACTGTTTCAGTCTGTTGTAATTAAATTGAGTGCTGTTAAAGTGTTAGAAATAACTTTATAACACAGGATAATGGACTTAAGCATACTTATTTGCACATTGCAAATCATAGTTTAGCCAATTACCCTTAAAGGCTATATATTAAGAAACAAAACAAGTCTCCCAATATTCAGTAGGCAAAGAAAGATGAAAAAAATTGGTCTGATTTCTAACTCAGTCCTTAAGACATCTTTGTATTAAAGCCTTTCTGGACTTAATAGATGCTAGAATAATGCCTGTTATTTCTGAATAACAGTCATAACATGCTTTGTTTGAAAGAAAAAGGGAATTATTTTTTGTTTTAGTTAGAATTAGATATGTGGTCAGAAATCCCTGTCAACCAGACCTTTAATAGTTGGAAAAATACTTCTAATACATGTAACAGAGAACTTCTGTATTTAGTTCTTACAAGGTTTTGAGCAATGTTAATCCCCAGAAAAGTTTGTGTGAATTGTGAATACTCAGCATCTTGTAGAATTAGACTGTATTTATGAGAAGTCTAATGTTGTTAGGAAAATAATAAATTTACATGCATTGTGAGAGCTGTTTGTAAATCAGCAGGTGGTTTCTAGAATATCAGGAAATGGCAAAATGTTTACTGGTGTGATTTCTCTCTGAAAAACAAACCTGTTTAAAAATACTTGAACACTCAAACTTCAAATACTTAAAGCTAATTTGTTTTTCTTCAGCCATCTCTGGTTCTTCTTACTTGGGGTTTGAATTCACAGGCTCTTAATTTTCAGTCTTGAGGATCTTATTCTGTATTCTGAAGAGCACGGTGACAGGAAAAGAAAAAGAAAATCATTTTCTTGCAAACCGTATATTTCAATAGGAAGTTTTGTTCTATGAATAGATAAGAAAAGTTCAGGTGATACCAGAAAATATGTACTTTCATTTTGTATACCTATGCACATAGTTTCATACAGAATACTGGATCGCATTTCTCTTTAGTAATATAAAATCTCCTTGAAACTGAATTAATAAATGATGTGAACCAGTATTAAAATTCTCCATGTCTTTCGAATCATACATACAGCTTCAAGCAATTTGTTAGTCACAAAAGCCGAGAAATGTCATTAGAATAATATATATTTTAAAAAATCAAAATCCTGTAAGCTAATTTGCCTGTGTGCCATTTTCTTACTCTGATTTAAAATTAAAGCTGCCCCTACCCTATAAATGGCTGTTGAACTGTGTGTATCTTCTATGAAAAGGTTTCCATTGCGGTGAAAAAAGGAATTAAGTTCAAAGATCTTTTATTCAGTTTCCTCTGTTTTATTTGATTACTTGGAAAACCTTTTCCTTTGCTGCAGTTCCCCAGTTCTTCATTCACCAACAGTACTGAGGGGGAAATTTGTGCTGTGCCGTTTATACATAATTTAAAACTATTGTGCTAGCTTTAAACCCAAAGTCTTTCTCATCTATCATTTATCTCATGATGTTATCTTTTGTACTCGGTACCCTTCAGTAAGCACAGCCTGACACGTCTTGTGGCCTTTACCTTCTGCGATAAAAAAGATTGAAAAGATGCTTGGCACCACCTGGTGAAGATGAGGCAACCCTGGAGAACTGTGCTTCGGAAGCAGGTGACTGATGCTACGAAATGTGCCAGTCTGGGGACACAGCTCAGGGGTTGTAGTAGGGAAGGGGGAGGGGAGGGGAAGAAAAAAAAAGAGCAGGAACATTAATACATCTTCCTGAGGTTTGATGGGACATACACTGCCTACTGTTCCATCTGGTGCTTATGATAGCATGGCATATTAGCATGCTGCAAGTTCATAATGTATTCAGGGCGAGAAAACACCACTTGCATACCAATTGAGGCATCCTCTTTCTCAGAGCTGCTTTTGAATTTCAATGCTGTTTATGCCTCCTAAGCCATGACTGAACGGAGCATTTCCGCTTGTGGAGAAATAACAGCAGTGAGGGACTCTGGCTTATGTGGCTTTTCTTTCCTCTCTCTTTATTTTTCTCCTTTTTTTTAGTTCTTTTCTTCCTGCTCTCGCCTTCCAATTTGTTTTGTTTGGGGAAGCCTGAAGACAGCTTGAGGTTTTTGGACTAGCTAATTACAGAGCTTCTGTTAATATTATATTGGCTTCTTTTTAAGGTTGTAGTCTATTGGTTTTTTTCTTATCTCAAAATGCTTAAATGTCTTTTTATGACATTTTGATGAAATTACTCTAAAAGCAGTGTCGTGAAGCATTTAGAAAATAGCACATTGCAATTCTGCTTTATATTCAGATTTCCTGTATTACTAAATCAAAGAACAAACAATACCCCCAATTCCACATTTCATGGTAAATTATTTGTGCCCTGTGTCTTCAAAGAGTTGATTTTCACTTCAAGTGTACTATGTTATAGGATAAGTATCTGAAGTTGAGCAGGTATGTAAGCCTTTGTAGGAGTGAGGTCTTTTTATCGATTTCTTGCAGGAAATGTACTGATATGTTTGTTTTATTTCTCCCTACCCTGTCTTCTTTGAAACTCTGCTGAGACTGACACTTGACTGGAGACAATCTCAAAACTTCACCATAGACACTCTTGACTGCACATTTTGTTTCTGAACTTGTCAAAGATTGTGATCTCTTTATGGCTTAGTGCTGTGAATCGTTCTGCAGCCCTCCTTCCAGTGGGTTTTCAAAGTGTGAGGTTTACACCAGGATAGGGTATTTGATGTGGGATTTTCAAGTGTCTGGAGTAATACATGAGTGTGAGTCTTATTGGCTTTGTTGATCACTGAGCTTCTAAACTGCTTCATGTGTTTTGAAAGTCCTACCCCAAAAAGGAGACTAAACTTGCTGCCTGTCGTAGTTTAATCCCAACTGGCAACCAAGTCCCACACTGCTGCTTGCTTACTCCCCACCAGCAGGACAAGGGGAGGAGAATTGAAAGGATAAAAGTGAGAATAGTCGTGGGTTGAGATAAGAACAGTTTAATAACTCTAATAATAATTGTAATAAAATAGTAGCAAAAATAATAGTGATGTTATAAAAGGTAAAATAGAAAAGAGAGAGAAATAAAACCCAAGAAAGTCAATTGATACAATTGCTCACCACCAACTGACTGATACCCAGCCAGTCAGTCCCCAAGCAGCAGCCTCTCAGCCAACCTTCCTCTGAGTTTTATTGCTAAGCATGACATCACACGGTGTGAGATGTCTCTTGGGTCAGTTGGAGTCAGCTATCCCAGCTGTGTCCCCCTCCCAGCTCCTTGTGCACCCCCAGCCTGTTCTCTGCTGAGAGGGGTGAGAAGCAGTAAGGCCCTGACTCTGTGTAAGCCCCACTCAGCCGTAGCTAAAACATTCCTGTGTTACCAACACTGTTTCCAGCACAAATCCAAAACACAGCCCTACTTTAGCTGCTAAGAAGAAAATTAGCTCTACCCCAGCACACTGCTTGAAGAGGGAAAGAATATTAAAACAGCATCTCTAGCATAAACCCACTAAATTAATGCATTTCGTATCTAGTCCTCTACCTGCACAGCTGGACTCTTGCTGCTGCTGACTGTGGTTTGAGGCTTTAGCTTAATCTTTAATGCATGTGACTGTCATGCTAATACAACTTTAATAAAAATCTACTAGGTAGCACTTTGAACTCCTTCACTGTAATTTAGTATTAATCCATTTGACTACTAGAAAAGAAAAGATCTTCCTCTAGTTGTGGTCCATTCTTTCAAATACATACAGCCATGACTTTTATAAATATATATTTTCAGACATTCATTTTACTACTGTTACACAGATAAGAAACAAAAAATACATTACTCATCATGGCAAAGAATAAATGTACTCCCTTTTCTTTACTATCTGAATATCTGTTGTCTGATGGCTTAAGAACATTCCTTGTTTATTGATAGTGCATTTAGACCTAGACATTAAAGCCTCAGCTTAAATGGTAATTTTTTTTTCCTTAATATATTCAGGAAGACTAATGTTACTGAATAAGAATGTGGAGGAGATAGTGTGGGTTATTCAAGCAAGTTTAGTCAGCACTTACAAGATTCTTGAAATGTTTCTTGATGTCCTACAGAACTGTTAACATCTGCACAGCTTGTGAGAAGAGCCACATTTATTGCAGCTGTATGCTAGCTAGAATGCAAAAGAAAAGGAGGGGATCAGAGTTAAGAATGAAGCAGCTGGCTTTTGGTACAGAGATTTATAATTTTACTCTCATTACAGACTGACAGTAAACTCTACTTGGACTCTTTCGAATCTGCTTCTTTGACATGGCAGGTTGAAGGCTTGGGAATTTAGCTGTCAAGTAGATGCAGTCCAACAAAATATATACAGTTTAAAAGAAAACACAGCTTTTAGATAAATAATCACAAATAGAAGTTCAGCCTTTTGAGGAGCTGTTTGTTCCAGTATGACATAACATGATGTAGAGCATGTGTTTAAAGCCTATATTTGATATGGTTTAAAAAAAAGAAAAGACAAAGATTCTTTTAAATATTAGAGGGGACCAATAGACAGGAGGCTGCTGATTCCCTGCAGAACCAATGAGGCCATATACCTTTTTGTACCTGTTCTTGCAAGGGTTTGGGATTTCTGGAGAAAAGGAAAGGACTGTTGAGAGACTGCCATGATCCCAGGCCAGACAGAACAATGTACTAGTATCTCAATGTGTTTGTTTTACTTCTTCTCTCTTTTTGTGCTAGAAGAGAAAGTGAGAGAAGAACAAGCAGTATCGGAGTCCCATTTTCTATTTCACTTATTCCTGTAAAATAAAAATCACATATATGATTCCAGAATCAAGGGGGTTTTGGTCCAAGTTTGGTACCCTCCTTGCCCATTTATTTCTCAGTTGTTGAGACAGATTTAAACATAAGCTAGGTCAATATTTGTTAGTTGTCAATACCTTTGTTCAGCTTCAGTTAAGATCAAAATTTTTTATAGTTTTGTTTCCTTATTTATTTGATATGAATGAAAACTGATAATGTCTTTTGTTTCTTGTAGTTAATATAGCTTGGGATGCTTCCTCTTACCTTCTTTCCTGGCACATTTTAAGTGAACCTATTCTGATTTTGCTCCGTTAATTTCTTTACAACCTGCCCAAGCTATTCACAGTGGGAGTGCCAGGATCTGTTTTTGTGTCTCCTGCTGTTTCTTTAACAACCTCAGCAACTGAGGAAGCTGCATGTCTATACTCCTGTTCCTTATTACTCTCCCTAAATGGTGCCTCTGAATAGTTTTCTAATATTTTCTAAACCAAACCTGTTGCTTGTTCATTTGTTGCAATAGCACAGCTACCCATTAAGAAACAGGGCCAAGAAGGACCATCGAGGTGAAGAGCATCCTATTGTTTTAAGGAGTCCATTTGGGTTCATCTTTATCTACTGACACGTTTCTGCTCTCCATACTGTGTTCTATAGCAGATGTGCACTCTGATACCCTACTATGGTTTTTATCTCTCCTGCCTAGCCTTAGTATTTCCCCTGTTACACTCATCATTATTTATTGTAGTATGAGGCATTGAAAGGGCTCTAACATATGATTGCTGCCTCCTTTCCTTTCTCCTGACACCAGAGTACAGACAAAAGCAAATTTTTTAACATTTCATTTATGAAGATGACTTGCATTTGATTCATCAGTGTTCACCACCTGAGTGTTCACCTTTTAGTTTCTGAAAGTTTATTTCCATTTGGTGTTTTGGAAACACATTTTATCTTAATTTTGTGCAGATTGTTGGCACTGAACAGAATTGTGTGAAAACCCAAGTAGCTCTGTAAGTCAGGGTTCATAATCACTTTGGAAATGACCTGTTAAGTTTCTAATGGGTCATTTGTATGCACAGTTACTGAAGCTACTTGCAATAATTATGCAAAAGATAATGGCTAGGAACTCATTTGGGGACAGTTATTCTTGTTAACTGTTGAGTATTTCATCCAGGTACACCTATTTCCCCATTTTTTAATTTTCCTTTCATAATTTCAGACTTTGCCATAGATAGTTGTTGCAGTTCAGCAGTTTTTCATTTCTTCATATCCAAGCAGATGAGAGCTTACCAGACAAGTACTGATGTGCTTTACATCTTCTGTTCCAAGAAGACCATAAATAAATATGTTATCACAGGAGATACGAGTGCAGTCACTATCTCTCCGTGCTTTTGAATTGTATCTGCCCTTGGGATTTAGCTTTTTTAGCACATATGTGGTGCTGGAAGGATGTTTATAAAGATCTATGTGAGCCTTTATTTCTTCCCTGCTTGCTGTTTGATCTCTCTGACTGATTATAGGTGTGAAGGAAATACCAGGTTTTGTTTGGTTCTCTGTGTTTTGGTGCAAAAAAGAAATGGTGTTAAATTTGGTTGGGATATGTTCAAGTTCATGCCATCGTCACATGGCTGTAGTTGTGTGTGCACAATCCAGGTTTTATGAGTAGCTATAGTGTGAGTTGGAGGCGTGACACGGCCTATCGTGTTGCTTCTGCAATTCCACTTTTGGAATATTTCACATGGAAAGCTATCACCCAAGCAGGGGAAGGTGGAGGGGGAGGTGTAGTTGGAGGCAAAGGGGGGAACATCTAACTTGTTTGGCTGGGGTGAGAGGCAACAATAGGAGGCACTGAAAAAGGTCTTTTGTTGCAGCTATTTCTTTCCTTCTTTCCTCTTTTGAGAAAGAAATTAATATAGCTGAATTTCAGGGACAATTACTTAATATGCCGTTGGTACTGCGGGCACAGAATGGTACATATTGGTGTGTATACGCACACACAGAGTATCATAGGCTCTCCTTTATATCCCATGGCTGAAGATATTGGGAAGAACTGTCCTTAAAGCGTGTCCTTTTGGCTCTCTGAGCAGCTTGCCATTTATTTGAGTGTTCTGTGCGGGCAGGGGTTTTTCCCACGCCGCGGCACAATGCTGGCTCCCTCTAGTGGTCTCACTCGCCCGTGCTCTTCCCGGTGCTCCCGCAGCCCCCTCTGCCCCGCCGCAGCCTTTCCATCGTGCTGGGGAATAGTCTGCTTGTTCTTGTAAAAATGGCCTCTCTTCTGGTTAATCCACCTCTCAGGGACACAAAATGTATCTGCCCAAGTAGGCCCAAAGCCAAATGTAGGGTGTTTCCGCAGCACAGAGGGAGTTAAAGCTACGTTTCATAAGATTTTTTATATATACAAGAGAATGTAACAATATCAGAAAGGGTTAAGTGCATCCACATTGAACATTCAGAGTTCAAATGTATCAGACTTCCTTACTTTGTCAATATTTCACTTGCATTCCTATCACTGAGTGGTTTCTCGTTCGTGTCTGACTTCTCGCCCTGAAGTTTCCCCTCCATTTAACACTCCCTTCAGTGTAATTGAAGGCTCTTTCCTTCTTACAGCTTTCTAAATTTGAATGTTAAAAAAATAAAAAAACTTTAAAAAAAATCGCAGTAAGTATTTTTATACACAAAACCAAGTAAGTAAAACTTGGTCACATACATGTGTAAGTGTGTGTGCATGCACACACAGGCACACACATATCTGCACATAGAGAAGAAAGCTGTAGAAGCTGCACTGATGCACAAAGATCAATATTCCCATGTTGGAGTAATAGGTTTAGGTAGCTTGATGAAAATGTTGTTCTATGAATATAAAAACCTTTTAAATGTATTTATTGAGGGAAAAAACCTCTAAACATTTAATTTGAATCTGCTGGGCTTGAAATGAAGTATGTATTGTGCAGCTATCATCAATCATGGCAATGCTATGATACCTGAAATTGTTTTAAAAATTTGCGTGTATTTTCAGTGGATTCTGTAATAATGGCTGATTTTTCTTTAAATTCAGGCTTCTGCTGGGGTCTGCTATTTAAAATTCAAAACATAGGGAAGATGCTTCAAAAGAAGGAAGTTGTAAGCTTTATTGTGCAAGAGTAAGACTGCTGTGATGCTTTAAGGTCTAGAAACGTTGCATGTAATTGTATACCCTGTGAGTGGTCTCATTAGTTTACCTACAGCTGTTTTCAGTGTCTAGAGTTAAACACGTATTCCTGAGTGTTTCTGGAGCTGGCATCTGCCTGCAAGGCTAACCCAGCATCTCTCTTTCTGGGTGAGATCACTAGAGATTCCTGTGCCAATATGAATTTGTGTGAATTTGCTGGCTTCAGAAAGAGGTTTAATCTGGTTTTATACTTATTATATACTTAAACAACATACACAAATTCCTTCCTTTCCTTCTTCCTTTGTATGCTTATACTATTTCATAGTCACTTTTAAGAGTGTGTGTGATGTGTTAAGCCAGATGATTGAAAACATAGTTTTGGATTTGCTAATGGTAGTAGTTGCTTTGCTTGGGAACTTATTTGTCAGTAAGTACTATTGCCTCATCTAAGAAGATATTTGGGTCTTCATTTCTTGAGAAGTTTTTGAGGCTCTCTTTCCCCCTTCTCACCTCTCCTCTCTTCAGGTGTGATCCAGTGCCTAAATAAAAGACATTTGGTGTGACATGTGGCACTGAGGAGGAGTTGACTCGTAACTAATAATGAGTATTTTCTCACTAGACAGTGAGTCATGTAAATAAAAAAATACCTTTAATGGCATCATCTGATGATGTGAAATGATAGTCTTCCAAAGTATGTATTTCTACAAATGCCGAAGTACCGATAAGTATAATAACAAATTGCAGTATTGAAGATTGTCCATGTATAATACTGAGATGGGGAAAGCCTATAGTTTCACTTTTGTCTTGCTGGTAGTGACAGTAAGTAACTAACAGTGCCAGCACCTGAGCAAGGATTTCTGGAGGAAATATGCTTCATTATATATTTTCATTGGTAGATTAATGCCTGTCTTGAGTGGCTGATATAGAAGCCAAGGAGTTATTATGCCTGGTCACTGAGGACCACCAATTGTTGTGTACAGCGGCTACACTGTGAGAGCAGTCTGAATGCTTCTGGTTCTCATGAGGCAAAGAACCTAGATCTGTATGGGAATGTTTATGCCTGATTTAGCAGCCATAGAGATTTAAAAATCAGAGACTCTAACTCTTTAGTGATTATATGGGACATTTAGTCTGCTAATTTAGCTGTCTGTGTTAGACAGCAGGAATAAGCAGACTTCCTCAGACTATTCTGGTACTTGGTAGAGAGGGAGTCTGGCTGCCTCTGCTTTCAGTATTATGGGTAAAGTTTTGCTCCCCAGACTGCACATGTGGTGTAATGGAACAGACCTGTCACTGTTTAATAGTAAATAAATAAATAAATATCTCTTGGAGAAACTGGGTTTTTGGATGGGAAAAATGGTGCAGTCTGGTAGAGCAGGGATTTGGGACCTTGATCCACAAGATGGGGAGCCGCCTCTCCCAGGCTGGCCACCACCACTCCACACCTTACAGGATCTTGACTTGTCCATGACAAATTCCATATTTTAAAATCAAGCACAGCCAATATCCATTACCTTCTTGGTAGTCCCTGTGTCATCTTTTCAGATCTATAACCAGGGAAAATATCACTTTGAGCCTAAAGGACTTCTGGCGTGTTATATAAATATAAGCAATGCCTCTTAAAGTACAGCTGTAGTAACATTTTTTGCTTTTTGGCAGAGGAATTTATTACCTTAACTTTCCTGAATTTAAATAAGTTACTTTAGATTACTTTGTGTAGTCTATATTGGAGACTTCAGTTCCAGCTAAATGTAATGAAATACGGTATCAGTATTCTCTTAGGACTTTTCTAAAATGGGTACAGCTATCCTTTACACTTTGCATTAAGTGCATTAAAAATAAAGAAGTTTATAATTATTTTGCTTCAGACTTTAGCATTGTGTAACAAACTGTGGTTTCAAACTGAGAGTATGTTTAGCCTGGTTATTAGGAAAAAGTTCTTTACTATGAGGATGGTGAGGCACTGGAACAGGTTGCCCAGAGAATCTGTGGGTGCCTCATCCCTGGAAGTGTTCAAGGCAAGGTTGGATGATGCTCTGAGGAACCTGGTTTAGTGAAAGGTGTCCCTGTAGATGCAAGGGGGGATGGAAGAGGATGATCTTGAGGGTCCCCTTCCAACCCAAGTCTTTCTATGATTCTGTTATTTGCTTTTAATTTAGGACTGACAAACTTTGAACTAAAAACATAAATATACATCTGGAGACCAAGTTATGAAATTTCAGTTGATGTTGTGAGAGAAAAATCTTCTTACTTCTGGTGGGAAGGATCTGTGCTCTGTGTGATTGAGTATATAAGAGCATGCAAACAATACCAATTAGATTCTGATGCCATTTGTGCTTCTTAGATATCAATCTGCCTTCATCTGTAGTTGTCAAATAGTGTGTAATCCTGACAAGGGTGGGCCTTCCAAGGATGATGTTGCAGAAAGGAAACGAGTTAGTGGTCAGGGAGCCTTTGGGAAAGTACATCTGAAAGTGTGCTCAAGATTTCCTCTATACACGTAAAGGGATTGATTGCTCATGTAGAGAGGTGATCACCTCTGTAGCTTGTCGGGGAGGCTGGGGCATGAGTTTGGACAGTGGTTGCTCTGGCTGTTCTTTAGTTCTTCATGCCTGAGGTAGAGAGTGCCACTTTGTCACTTCACTAGAGCCTCAGTATGGCTGAGCTGGGTTTCGAGTAGCAGTAAAGTTTCCCCTGACGTGAAACAGAAGAGAACCACTCAAAATACACAGTTCTGAGTTTGATAGCTTGTAACAAAAAGAAAAGATCTAGGAAACAATGTAAATGGGAAAATAGTATTTCAATACTGGTTATGGGACTGTTACTTATTAGCTGCATTAGTTCATATATAGAGGAATTTTCATGATGTTTGGTGGGATATTTAGAAGAAATCTACATTGTCTTCAGCTTCATTTCAGGCCAACTGTTGTGTATTTATCCATGACAAAGGAACTTGTAGACTTTTTTTCTGGGGGCTTATGGAAACTCAGGGCAGCTGCCACAGTTTGGCCCTTATTTTGCTTGTCTGTTCTTGCTAAGCATTTCATAAACCGTTACGGTGGTAGCAGATCTAGATTTAGAATGTGTTCTTCTTCCCTGCATTCCTGCATTCAAGCAATTATACATGGTAAAATTTGCAAAGCCAGAAAGGGTGAAGGAGAAAAGAGGCATTTAAAAAAAGGTGCAATTCTGACATGAGCCAGTTTTTATTAAATAACTGAAAGTGAATTTATGATAGTTTTGAAACTGTCAAAACATGTCAGATTGTTAAATGAGAGGGAAAAGTTTATTTTTCTATTTTCTCCCCTTCTTTTGAAAGGAAATTATATGGTAAGACAAGTTTATTTCTTTCAGGAAAAAATAATGTGTCCAAGCAAAGGAAGCCATGACATTTTTGTCTTAATTCTGAGATTGAACTCATGCATTGCTTATTTTATAATATGTGTAATTATCTGGCCTTCAGCTGCTAAGCCATGAGTGTGGGACTAAGGTTTTTTGCCTGTCAGAACCTCTCACTATAGAGAACTGAAATAGAAGAGAATGCTTCTGCATTTGGGGTTCACTGTTATGATTGTTAGGACCAGTCAAGGTACCATTGTGGACAAGAGAACATGACATAAAGCATTTTTGCTATTTGCCTGCTTTATATCATCCACAAGCTCTACCAAAACTGGGGAACAGTAGCACAAAAATCCCTTTCAGCTTTTGGGAGACAGAGGAGACTGTATTATGCTCAAGGCTTATTTTAGCACAGCTGAAGAAAACTCTTATAACTTGCCCTCAGATAACTTCAGTGAACTCCCAGGATACAGAATTTCTTCTAGCTATTGCATATTAAATGAGCATAAATGGGTAAATTGAGTGTGCTTTCATTTGTTCTTAAGAATAGCTGGTGGTATGAATTGTTCAACTATCTGAGCAGAGGAGAATGAAGATAAGACTGCAGCAAAATTGCGATATTGCTCTTGCAAAAGGGTCATCTTCAGTATGTGAGCTTCATACCCAGCATGCTAAAGAAGCATTGAAATGTTATGTCATCTGAAAATTTTGCTGTTTATATCCATCAGTCACTTCACACAGATTCTGATTCCTGGTGGATAGATCTTGCAGAGGTAATGTTCTGTGACAAAAGACAGAGTCTTAGCTGATCTCTGATACTACATTCCTGCAAATCACCCAGAAGTAAAAGTTCTCTATTGGGGAACTGGAAACCCGGTGATGTTTCCTTTCTAGGCCAATAATGTGACTGCATCTGGTGCTGAGAGAAAGTTATGTCTGTATTATGCCTGTTTGAAGTCATTGTGTATAGCACAAAAACATCCATTGGGTTTAGGTCCTTATTTATTTATCAAGAAGAAGTCAAAAGGACCAAGAGGTGAATGGAATGAAGACTGTACCAGTTCAAACAAATCCCAGGGATGCTTGGTGGGGAGAGGGTCTGCAGTGGTGATGTCCACAGGTTGTGTTTTATGGCTGCATTGTATGACTTGCAGGTTTCCCCAAGGTTTCAGTGCATGGAGTGGGTGGGATTTACCAGATATGTTAGGCTTATACCATGCATTCTCAGTTGAGTTCTTTTCAGTCAAGGCAACCTTGTAATATTGTCCTGCTCGGTGTAGCAGCAGGTTTGAGGGTCAGGAGTTGTGAGTCTCCACAAACACTGCCTATTACTAATGGTGCTGTGTGGCTTGGCCACATCTGAAGAAGAAGTTCTTACTGGCTGCAACATGATAGCATTATGGATGGGAGAACTATGGAATTTGTACCCCTAGGTTGGACTTGTGGTTGTCTGACTTCAGGTTCATCACCACTGTGACTCACAGTCTGTGGTTACCTGCTTTCAAATTCCCTGCCACCCCTCTCAACATAATGAAAATTAGTCCAGCGTGTCTAAGAAACCATCAGTATTAAATCCTTTAGATTTAGGTCACGATTCCTGTAACCTGGGTGGTGGAGGCAGGTTCTAATTCATTGTGTCATATGTGGGGCTTGCTCTTTTTGTGAGTTTAAAGGAAACAAGACAATGGACTCCTTTAATTTAGCAAGTTTTATTTTTATTTTTTAAATGTTGGCACCAAAGTAGAAAGTACTGTACAATCAATATAAAGCATCTTTTAAGAATCTTTCATGCCTGAGTGTACATCTGGAACTGTTTGCACTAACTAAAAGTAAAATAAATGCCACAGCATATTATACCACAATTTTTTTTCATTTAAAAAAGGAAATTGAAAACACACCACTCCTAGAAATGCTTGACATTGAATTGGCTATTGAAATGGTATCAGTAAAGTATTTATATATTCCATATTTTGTTCCATACATCAGCTTTTCTTGATGCGTTAGACTTGGAAGTGTGCCATGTGAGCTGAAATGTTGCCATTTATGAAAGACTGCCTTGTTTTAAAAATGGGCTAAATCTTGTAGGGTACAGGAAGTAAAGTAAATCAATTTGAATGCAGGCACATCTCTCTTTGTGCCGGCCCCTGCACGCTTTGTCTCTTCCTTGTTTGGTTCAGAAGCTGACTGTTCTTACAGTAAATATGAATGTTCACCTCTCAGCTAAATACAGTGATAGAAATAACCTCTACCATAAAAACTGAATGAACGACAAGAACAGTATAGTTCTATGAACCAGAAACCCACAGAAGAAATGTCATAATTTAAAGTTGGTTTTACAACATTCTTTAATTTTAAATGAAGCAAAATACTTCTGTGGTTAAATCACAGTTCTTCACTCTATGCTGTAAAGGAGATTCAAGAATGTGTATTTCAAAATGTTTTGCTTGGTTTTGTTTTTTAAATAAAAAATATAATCCAAAGCAAATACAATAGATCTCTGCATACTTGAAACATGTTTTCTGAATTTATTCTAAGTCTCTCGCTGTTCCAGAGGGTTGTGTGTATGGATTAGGACTAGACCATTATTTCACCATCTTTCTCCATCCTGAACTGATTGCAGCGAACACTACAGAATTAGTTGCAGATGTCTCCTTTTCCTTCCAGTTTGGAGGACCTCTGGTTTCAGTCCCATTTGATCTGAACTGGGCTAAGGAGCACAGGTCTGTCATTGTTTAAAGGGATTCAGTGGAAGAAATTGTTGCGTCCTAAGAAGTTTCTCCCTCTGTATATACAGGCCATGCTTCTAAATGTGGGATGCTGCCTGTATGAAACTTTCTGGTGTGTCCCTCCTAATTCAGGATTATTGTTTGAAATGTCAGGGTCCATCTGAAGAAAAAGATAGCTGGAACTAGCTTTGCAAGTGGTGAGTTTGGTTTGATTCAAGAGCACAAACATGTTTTTGAATTCAAGAAATTGAGCAATTTTAAGACATGATGAAAGTTCTTCCAAGTTTCAGGAGAAATTCAATGTATATGTCTCTGTATTGTAAAACTGGAGCAAATGCACGTGAAATCTTACCCAGGCAGGTTTTAGTATGTTAAAATTAGAGTTTTTCCTCTTGAGGGATTCTTTCTTCCCCTACCCAACCCTCCTTACCCCTGAATGAATGAATAGCAGAATATCCACTAAGAGTTTGTTTGAAGAATGTCCATACACTAAAAGCCTCGTGAAATATCACGTCTTGAAGGAAATTGGCTTGTGAATATGATTTAAATACCATTTTGTCTTTAGCTTTCATATCATCAGACTATTTTTCAACCATTACAGTAAAAAGTGTTGGTTGTTATGTTTATTGTTTTTATTAATTAAAAAAAAATAATGATTTGTAGAAGCTGGAGTTATAGGCTAAGTGTCAGATACCAAAAGCTTTAGGAGTTCAGATCACAAGAACTGTTAATGCTTTTACCAGTGATAGCTCTGATTTGTGGCTCTCCATCACCACTTCATCCTGTGAGTGATCTTAGAGTAGTTCTTTGGGGCTGTGGGTGGTGGGACAGTGGTGGGGGCTGTAGACAGGTGCTCCCAGTCCCATCACTCCCTCAGATTTCAGGGAGCTGTATGAAAAGGTAAGGAACAGGTAAACAGTAGCAGTAAGAGCAGAATGGCTCCCACAGGGATTTTGTTATTAAAGAGGGTGGAATAGAGAGTTGTAAAGGCTGTTCTCCTGGTGGTGTGATGGTGTCTTCCAAGCATGTGGAAGAGCATTGCATTTTTCATTGTACTTCTTCAAAAGCCCTTTTCCCTGCCCCCATGGGTAATCTCTGTTCTGACAAAATAATCTTCTACTCTGGTAAGAAATGTTTTGGGGTATGCTTGAAAGGAGCCTTAATATCTCCTAAAGAAGGCAGGATGAGGGAACTTATAGTCAGAGAGAAATCTGCCTGCCTGTGATCATACAGTAGGAGAGTAGGGTTTAGGGCTTTGCAAGGGAGAGAGGTAACAAAAAGGTAAGTGGTATGTAAAACGTGTTTGTGTTTACTCCTAAGAGGTCCAGAGAAAGGTAATTGGGAAAATCAAACCTAATATTACTAGATTTAGATGAGAAGTACAAGGGTCTGTGGATAAGTTCAGCAATCTGCAGACTGGGTGGCAAACTGTTGGAGGTAGTAAAAACCATTTGGATCATGATAGAGTGACAACCTGAAATTCGAGGGCAAAACCAACACACTATTTCCCACTACCGTCTTCAATTTAAGTAGCAAAACATTGCCAGCTTTTTGGGAAAGTCACGCTGCTCTGATCTAAGTGCATTTCTGATCAGACCTGAACTTTGCAATGCAGTGAAGGAAAGGGAGGGAGCAGGAGCCATGCGGTTGGTTACAGCTCAGGATTGCTTTTAGTTATCACCAGCTGAATTGGAGGATACAGGCTGCGCCTGCTTGCAGCGAGCAGCAGTCTGTTAGAGGAGCTCGATTTCTCTCACTCCTTCTTCCACCCACCTCCATCTCCTCTGTGCCTGTGTCTGCGCTCCCACATGCTTCAAATCTGTGTACCTGGACTGCCTTCCTTAACAGTTCAGTGTGAGTGTTAGCAGAATGAAAACCAGATGGACCAGCAGTTCCCACTGTTATCTCCCCACCAGCTCTGGCAAGCCTCCCTTTCTCTCTCCTTTCTTGGCATGGGAGAAATATTTGCCTTTATTTAGGAGGGCTTGGGCTCACTGCTGTGCCTCATTCCCTCTGTTGCAACATGAGCTGAAAGCTATTTATTCCCTTGTTGCTGAGGTTGGTTGAGGTGAGTGCAAGATGAATTCGGCTATTAAGGAAGCAATTAACATTTCAAGATGAATTTTCATAATTTTTTATATTAAATTAATGGCTTATTGAAGATAGAGATTTAACTGTTTTAGTGTATTTATACAGAAAGGAAATACATATAGAATTTGTTTAGAAACCTATTTTTGTTTTCCAGCATGTAATAATTTACTGTTGCTTGATTTCCACTTACCTGTGCAACAACCTTAATATTAAAGGTATCACTGTGGGTACTCTTCCCGCCACAGCTGAGGTTTACTAGCCTTAGATCAACACTACAGGTCCTAAAAAGTTGTATCTCTATTCCTCTCATCCTATTCTGGGGTTGTTTCACTGCTCATCTTCCCCAAACTTGTCTCTAAATTCTATATGAAATTACTCCCTTTCCCTGAGAGCTGAAACATTGCCTGTAGGCATTTCAACAAAGGTTGAAGATGGCTTCTATAATTGCAGTACCTGATACGCTGCACCTTTGGGACTTACTGCTTCCTCAGTTTCAGATAGATAAAGATTGATATCTGTTGTATTGTTAATTTTTTTGTGGGGTGTGGGGGCTGGTTTTTTTTCCCCTTCCCCCCCTTCCTTTTTTAAATAACTTTCTTGTATTTAAGTTTTCTGATAATTAAGTGGGTTTCGGCTCTTTTAAACATAATCATTCTTTGTTTAATGTGTGCATTGCATTGAATTTCTGTTATTGTCTCTCAGAGCAAATTTCAGATATGATTATTTCATTGAAGTTTGTATCTCGCTAGTAAGAACAAGGAATTGTGTCACAAAGTGAAGTGACAGAATTTACAGAATGTGACATGTCTTGAATGAAAACCACAGACTTATGTGCTTGCCCATTAGCAGCAACACTTACTTGCTTTACATAATAGTTTTGTGGAGCTCAGGAAGACTTTTGTTGGGCTGTGTATAAATAAATAGCCCCGACTCCCCAAAGAAGGGACTGAAGACTTTGACTTATTCCCATCAAAAGCTAAACATCATTGTACTCATCTTTTTTCAAAATGGCTTGCTGAACTCCTGGCGTGAGTGAGAAAGCCTTAATTTTGCCTTCAGCTGGTAAATTTTGCTGTGTTTTGCCCATTCTTAATAAATGAAACATATGGGCTTGGATGGTTTTAAAAAAAACCTAACGACTTAAGGTAGTGTGATTCAAAAAGATGTTGGGAAAAAGAGTGCACTTCTGTAGCTTTTATATCATGTGTGTTGTATATTTAGATCTTCAGTTGCAAGAGAAGTGTTAAGTTTTCTTCTTGGTTTTGCCTTATGTTTGTTTTGTTTTCTTGGGGATGTATGTTCCTGCTTATCTTGCAGGTTTTGAACGTTGAAAGTTGTTCTTAATATGTGAAGGTGCAAACTTACTTGCTCATTTGAAAATAATTGTATGTATGTGAGATGATTGACACACCATTTTGGCATGTTGTTTTATTTTTCTGGTGAATATAAGAATAACCAGAGGCACTGTGGTAAAGTGATCCAGGCGGTATACCTTAAGTTTAACATAAGATTACAAAGAGAAGCAATGGAGAGGGCAGCAGGTGATACAAAGAAGAGACTTAAGAGAGCTGCCTTCAACCAATATTCCACCCAATATCTTACCTGTACTAAAGAGCTTCAGGTTTTAGTTCTGGAAGAGAAGTCATAAGGGGGTTTATTATCTTCCTGTCCTTTCATCTATTTTTTCCTCCTGGCTAACATGAGAGCCTCGAAGGGAGGTGGCATTATTGCAGCTCCAGGAGCGCTTGGGAGGTAGCATCTGCACATGCTAGAAATAAAAACAAAAGATAATGCAGCACTGCTACAAATGAGGTCTTACCATCTGTGTTGCACCTTCTTAAGTAAGGTTTAGATGATGCAATTTGGGAAGAGCACACTGGAGTAGATAATCAGGTATAATCTTTCACAGCAGATGCTGAAATGGCTCACTTCTTGCATTAGCTTTTAAAGTTTTTGTCAGAGGGGGTGTGCTTGGGGAAATAAACCAGTGTGTTCCTGTGGTGTGTGTTGCAGATCGCACTGAGAAGCATTCCACAATGCCAGACTCACCTGTGGATGTGAAGACACAATCCAGGCTGACGCCTCCAACCATGCCACCTCCTCCCACTACCCAAGGAGCTCCAAGAACCAGTTCATTTACGCCTACAACGTGTAATTAGTCTTATTTTCTTCCTTTCCTTCCGTCTTCTTTCTATTCTGTATGTCAGAAACCAAAATAGGTGAAGGGAAATGTGCATGAAGTGGCAGGAGCAACATTTGATTATATTGGGATAAAGTAATTAGGCAAAACAAAGCTCAAAAAAATAATGCATCTTTAAGGTATTAAGACCTTCAGATCAGAGTTGTGTTGTTATTTCTTTGACCACTTGGTCACAGTGTCAAAGAACAGTGAGCACTGGCTTCCCATGTACTTAATGCTCAGGTTGGCCATCTTGTGAGAAGGACAGAAAACCTTTTCTTACATGCCATTATGTTGTTTAAATGATCCCATTCCCTTTCGTATAGAAACTTCAGGGAGTTGGTTTGTTTGTTTTTTGTTCTTAAGATGGAGATAATTCATAATGAGAAAACACTAATCTTCCTCCTGCTTATGTTTCAGTGAAGAATTCTGATTTCAGTGCTATATAATGTCTAGTTAATATTGATATATAACCAAAACTAAAATCCTTTCATAATTTTTATCTAGAGGTTTCTAGTCTGTTAGCACTTCTCTAAATCACTTAGGGCTGCATCTCTGTCTCAGCTTATTGATGTAAACATATAACAAACTCTACTAGTCTTGATGTATGTTGCATTCATATCAGTGTAACTGAGATTCAAATCTGGCACATTGTCTGGACTATTCTTTTCACAGCCATGAAATGATCCACATTTCTCATACTAAGATTTAGCTGCAATTTTTTTGGTCTCTTTTATACTGCCTTGTAATAGTATAAACATGAGAATGTGTTTACATTTCACGTTTTAAATAAAACATTTTTAGAACAGTAGAATACATATGCCTAAACAGAATGAAGGCTGCATCTTCTATTTGTCTTGCCTATGTCTGTTTTAGTCCCTTTCTCTCTGTTAAATGCCTTATTTAAAATTCACCTCTATGCAGAAGGCCAGCTGGAGGCCTTTGTACTACTTATCCCAGGGAACCCTGTCCTGACAATTTATGTTGAACTTAAACAGTGAGGAGGATTTGTGCCAGCTATTCACATAAACTCACATTTAACCCAGTGACCCTGATCCTGCAAAGATTTGTCTGTTTTGCTTAACTCCAGCACCTGAATCATCCTGGATGGAGCTTCACACTGGAGCTGCTTCAGTCTGAAGTTAAATTGTTTCTGGGTTTTTGCAGGATCAGGTCCTTGAGATAAAGCTTTCCAGTGTGATGCCCTGCCAACAGTTCAGGATGATCTTTGGCAATCATAAAAGGAATATGACAATGTTCTTTAATCACACGTACAGTCCTCACAAGGCTTCTGGATTTTTGTTTATTCGATTGAGTTCAGCGCTTTGGAAGATGTGTGAACCACAGCTTGATTTTTGGGGCTCCTTATTTGAAGACTAAAAGTCTAAAAAAACCTGATTTTAATTGCCTTTTACTCTGTCAGATTTTGGAGTTTGGCCTTAGCTGTTCCAGCTTGTACAATAAACAGTCACTTTTGTCAGAGTGTCTGTTACATTTATTATTACTACAGCAGGAATGCCTGCAGGCCAGAAAGATCTGACTTGTTTTCTGGTCTCGAATATCTTTGTTTACTTTGGTTTAGATGATTAAAAATTCTTGACGTGTTGTAGTTTGAAATTTTAAATGCTAAATTCTTTTGGATTAACAACATGGTTTTGTTTCAGAAATTATACACAACTTTGCCAATTGGCAAATTCACATATCATAAGGAAAGCACTGAAATCATGGGACTATTTCAATATTTCTTTTGTTGTGGGAGAAATCTTTACCAGCCTTTCTTCTCCCTGTATCTATCTTAGGTAATGAACTCCACACTTCTCTGCTTTCTTGATCAAAGCCCCAGCACCCTCTGCCTAGAGCAGCCCTTTACGGGTGACAGAGTTGTTGGTGGTGTCAGGGTAGATCAGCAGGATGTGTCACTATTCTCCCCAGTCCTCATTTACTGAGTTCCTGGTAGGATGACTTTTGGCTGTGTGAGTTCGTTGCAATCAGGACGTATTTGTTTACTCAGATACCTCACCCCATTGCAGCACTCAGAGCGTGGCCTGGAGCCACACGGGGAGCTGAACTTGCTGAGGCCAGCTTCTTTCTGTTTCTGCCTTTTCCAATCCTTGTTCTCACTAGCCCACGCAGCCAGAATAGGCAATCAAAAACTAGGATAAAACAGAAGCAGAGGCTAGATAACAATTCACATAGCTTTTTCTGTAGTGTCTCTGGAAGGCAGTGACTAGGGCAACAAAGGTTCCTTTGAAGGTTTGTGGCAGTGATTTATATATGGTAATAGGGTAGTGATTTATATCTGGTAGTAGGTGTCCACCTTGAAAAAGGACTTCTTGGTTAAAGATAAGGACAATCCATGAAGAAAAGGAGATGAGAATGGGATGTTTGGCTTCACAGAGCCTGGTGATTGAGAAACATTGAAAGTATTTGAAAGTTGCTAGCTTGCCCTAGTTGTGCTTTTAAATAGGAAACAAGTT
Source organism: Illadopsis cleaveri (assembly GCA_013399915.1). Classification (NCBI taxonomy): domain Eukaryota; kingdom Metazoa; phylum Chordata; class Aves; order Passeriformes; family Timaliidae; genus Illadopsis; species Illadopsis cleaveri. The sequence continues at coordinate 155,582 of VXBB01007274.1, read as the reverse complement.
AAACTAATATTGCTATGCATTTTTGATTGCAGACAAATTCCTGATTTTTGATGGGTTTTTGGGATGGGTTCAAAGTGACTCCCCCCACCCCCTCCACCAAAAAAAAAATAAAAAAAAAAATCAGACAGTTTCTCCAGGGCAGTGGCCCATTGAGTGCAGCTGCTGCTAGGTACAGTCATATCCTGTATACCCACACCTGACAAGGCACTGGTACACTTGTATTTCTAGGGAGACATCCTTTCTCTTGCTGTTTGCTGTCATTTTAGCAAATCAGACTCAACCTCAATGGTGTATGTTTTGAGTGTTGCTGTTCCAATTAACCTGAGTGGAAGAGGATGTCCTCAGTTTGATTCTCTGCTCTCTCCCAGAGTATGGATAAGAATCCAACTGATATCACTGCCAAAACCTCTCTGTTTGTTGTCTTCAGTATGTCTGCATGCATCTCGTTGCCTTAAATTTTGAATGCTTAGTACTTTAGATTATTCTCACAGCAACCTTGCAACAGGAGGGAAATGATTTCTTATCCTTTTTAGAGATAAGGTGCTGGCACATGAAAGCAGAGAGATTTGCTCATGGTCTCTGAGAAGTCTTCTGAAATCTAGCTTCATGCCCTTGCTGCAAGGCTTCAGGACATAGGGAGCATTGGCAGCATTTGTACCTGCACAGACAACTTTGTGTGTTCCATATGTTAGCAGCTAGGAAATCTGTATTGGAAAAAGTAACCTTCTCATTGGGTGGTGTAAGGTTAAAACGTGAAAATCCTGTTTTATAAACACAGCTGTCAGTTGTGTGTACAAAACACAAGTAAAAATATTCAGAGATAAACTGAGGCTTCATGAAATATGTCTGCATGTTTTTTTCTGCCCCAAAGAGCAATTTTTTTTGGTCTTCAATCATACATGCACTCATGTTTTTTCTCTCTCCATTTCCCTCTCTCTCTTTTTAAAATTCTCTGACAAAAGGCTGGTATTCAAATGATGCTTTTCAGGTCCAGAAGCATTTTGAAGGGGCTGTGTGAGAGGCAGCTGCTGTTATTTCCAATCCTTACAATGTTCAGCACCAGCTACTGGGAAATAGATATAAACTGTAGACTGTTGCTCTCTCTAAAGGCTAATTATCTTTGATTGTGCAACTTAATTAATTCTGAGGTCAAGTGCAAAAAACGTAAGCTGATGGATTTTCCCCTCTGTCTCCTTTTTCTCTCTATCTCTCCCCCAACCCCAATCTTTATTTTATCCTCTGTCTCTCTTTCTTTCAGTAACCAATGGCACTAGCCATTCACCAACAGCGTTAAATGGAGCTCCATCTCCTCCTAATGGCTTTAGCAATGGGCCATCCTCTTCCTCCTCTTCTTCTCTGGCTAACCAGCAGTTACCGCCAGCTTGCGGAGCTAGGCAGCTCAGCAAACTGAAGAGATTTCTTACAACCTTACAGCAGTTTGGCAATGACATTTCACCAGAGATTGGGGAGAGAGTGCGTACCCTTGTGCTAGGACTTGTGGTAAGCAAGTATTTTTTCTGTTCTTTTCCCTCTTCCTTGCTTGATGTGTTTATATTATAAATGAGTGGGCCAAATGCACTGCATTCATTGTACTTTAGGGATACCAAACATGCAAGAGTGAAGCTCCAGCTCTTGCTGACAGAGCTAACATAAGTAGCATTACTAGCTTCCCTCAAGTGGCAGCTATCCCCTTCTAGGTATAGCCTTGACTATTTTTGCCAGTATATTGTTATGGTGTAATGGTGTGAGAGGGTTTTCATTCTATACTGGCAGTACCTTTAATGTAGACATACCTTGAATCCTGTAATGTAGTGAAATATGGTTTGACTTGCCTAGTTTAGTTGGATGGGGAAAGGAGAGAGCCCTGTATATATAGAGCCAGTGATTAAAAGGATGAGCTGAGTATGTTTGGACTGCAGTTATACAGCACAAAACTCTTTCTCGGTATCATTGAACCAAACAAATATGAACTCAATGAGGCACTCCTGCTACTTAAGTTGCTTTATTGATAAGGTTATCTCTGTGTGATGGTATGGCTTAATGAAAATTTCTGCTCTTTTTTACCTGTGGCTGTCAACCTGGGCTGCCCTTCTACATGCAAACTGTGAAATCTGGCCCAGGGTTCTTTTTACTCACAGTAAAGTCCTCTCTCTGCCAGACATTCTTGTCTCCCATGTATTTCCTTCGGCAATAATTGGATGTCCTGGGGAAGATGCTATTGTGGTGCTCTAATTTACATCTGTTCTGGGCAGCTGCAGTTGCCATTGATTTCATTTGGAGCAGAGGCTGACAGCACTGTTTAGCACTAAGGCTGAGGGGTGATTTCACAATCTTTGCTTGTATCTTCACAAACCTCTACCTGACAGCAGTGGATGCCCCTTCACCTGGATCTGTGTCAAGGGGAAATTTAATGTAGGCAGTATAACATTAGTAACTCTTGCTCTCCATTTGTTTCCATATTCAAAATGTGCATTTAATGGGATTTTGCTTGTCACATGGTTCTCCTTGGAACGGGGAACTACTAAAGAAGCTGAAGGTGGCTGTGGGAACATCCACATTCCACTGATTTTCAGATAAAAACTGCTCTTCCACTGTTAATTACAGCCGATTTCTAACTTCATTTGAGGTCTTTGGAGCAAATTAGTATTTTTTCCTTGGGAAAATCCACATATCATGCTATTCCCTTGGTCAACCCTGCTAGCATGTGGAATTAATGATTATGATTTCATCTCTTAAAGTAATGACCTTCCTACACGACCTAGAACATAGTAAACAGTCCTCTTTCAGAAGAAAACAGTAGAAAAATGTGAATTTTTAAAAAAAAGTTGAAAAAAAGCAGCTTTAACTGATGTTTGAAATGTAAAAGCCTTTGCATGCTTTACCCTTGAGAGCTTAAACTGTACTCTAAGCAACAGGCACCGAATGTCTGAGATGCTTGTGCTTTCCTTTGCATATTTTAATAAGGTAATAATTTAATATGCAGCATGCTTTTCCTAATTCTCTCACCAATATCAAGTTGTTAAGCAGTTTCAGAGCTCTTCAGTTACTGCTTCTCTTGCTAAGTGTTTTTATTATTTTGTCACCAAGACACAATTTTTTTTTCTCAACAGAATTCTACCTTGACAATTGAAGAATTTCATTCCAAACTGCAAGAAGCTACTAACTTCCCACTGCGACCTTTTGTCATCCCATTTTTAAAGGTATTGCACAGTTCAGTGATCTGGAAAGTATTTCAAACTATTTTGTTGCTAGGTCATAGATGCATGTTACAGTTTTTCTTTTTAAGAGAGTCAGAGAAATGAATAAGATGTAAGGGCTATTTTCCATAGCTTAGTGCCTGTAACTGCATCTGACTGTATGGTTCAGGATCATTTCTGGCTGCTCACAGGAACTGTCGGTTCCCTAATTCTATAATCACTGTTGTTTGTTTTATATTTTTCATTTGTAGGTATAAAAGCTTTTACAAACAAAGTCTTGAGACTTGGTTATAAATATAATAAAATCATGTGCTTGTAACAAGCTGGAGTTTTGCAAACTGCACAATTCAGAGTAAGGGGATGTCAGGAGTTCCAGCTACCAGCCTGTTCCTGAAGTGCTGCTAATCATCAGTGCACCATGAGGTTGTGACACTACTATCCAAGGAAAGGCATTTCTTCTGATTCGAGCCACTA
>VXBB01007274.1:126911-146911 GCA_013399915.1 Illadopsis cleaveri | reverse complement strand
TCAAAATTAGTTCTCATTATCTTCTCAAAAACTAGTTCCTGTGTATCAGGGCCATGGTGACCAGAAGCAGTCTGCACACTTGACCTACCTATGGAAAGGCTCTGATTAATCTTCTCTCTACAAACTAATTATTTATTAATATATGATTTGATAAAGATTGTTTAGAATGATGTTTTGAGCAGGTTGAAAATACTTGAGCTGAGCTATAAATTTTTAAATACTGCTATTCTTGACTTCGAGTTAAGTATTTGTCCAAATATTACTTTGTGCTATTAAAAGCACAAATTATAAAGGCATGTCATAGTTTTCTATACTAACTTCTAAAAAATTAAGCAATTGAATATATCCGTGCTTAATAAACATATTAAAACCTGTACATGCTTGTTTTGTGCAAAGAAAATCTGTTCATTCTATTTAGATAAATTTATCTGCAAATGTTCGTGTTTATGGTTAAAGGGCAAGAATGAACATTTCTTTAGGAGAAGGTAAATAAGTAAAATAGATCACAGTTTTTGCTGAACAGGTCAAAATTTGGTTGTCTCTAGGAGTATCTAAGCATTAGAAAGGTCCTTTTTTGTTTGTGATAGTGGATAGAGAACACAAATATGTTGTTTCTTCCTTCATTACTCACCTCCTAAGTAGGGCTTTCACATTTCTACCTCACAGGCCTGCTGAGATGTGATGATACGTCTTTTAAGTATGTACCACTAGTCAAATATTAGATCTGATTCTTTTATTTCTTCCAGATATTTATTTGTAAATATATATGAACTCCAACTATTTTCTGCCATACAAGGCAGTTCAAGTAGTTGTGTCTTGAACTGTAGTCTGTATGAGCTTTTTAAAGAAACAGTGAAATTAAAACAAGCAAAAAACCCTGCTCACAACACAGGCAGTCAGTCAATCTCTCTAATAACCAAAAGAAAACAGATATTTGGTTCTTTCAGAAAACATTTCTGTTCTGTTTAGTCTGAAAAAACTTTCATATTCCACAATCAACTGTCTTTCCATCCTAAGATGAATAATTGATAGCAATTTCTAGTTCTTTCTCCACTGTTATAGGTTTAATATGTACTGACTATTCTGGCTTTTTGTGGCACAGTGGTTCCACTTGTACAGTGCAGCAACAGGTGCTAGAGCAGTTGCCATTGTTACAATGCTAACAAAGATCCTGGACTCAAAACTTTTCAGAACATCTGGTTTTTGTTTGGTTCCTTGCACATTACTTTCAGAACGTTTTTGACTTCCAGAAGTATTTCCCTGCTTAAAAAAGAAGGATTTTTTGGTTTTGTTTGTTTGGGGTTTTTTTAAGTGGGAGTTACTTCAAAAGCAAAGGCAACTACTGAAGTTCTTTGTCTTATCTTTAGTTACTAAAAGAAAATTCTGAGGCAAAAAATCATCGTGCAGTAGTGATGGAACAAGAGAGGTCAAGGCAAATCACTTTATGGCACAAAAAATAATTAGGTAAAAACGAGTGGCCTTTCTTAGTATCAATGTTGGCATGTGCTGTAAAGAAAGGAAGATGTTTCCCAAGATGTGTAACTATCTCTGCAGAGGGAAGGGACATACAGTTCCACCTGTTCTGGCAAATACTATGACAAAGCATGACCCAGTAGATGGGCAAAATGTGCTGCCCAGGGATCAACGAGCATTTTCACTTCTCTTTGTCTGAGTCCTGGTAATCTCCAGGCCATGACCCAAGTCCCAGTGGGGCCATGAAAGAACAGTTAGAAATCCTACATGCTACATCTCGCTAGGAAGAGGATTGTAGCCCTCTGGGTGATTAACTGCAGCTCTGGAATGTGAGATTTTCTTGTAATCTTTATCTTAATGTGTAACTGCAAGTGTAATGGGAAAGCTGAGGGGAATCCTATTCTCAATCCTGTTTTCCCCAAGGTCCTCAAAGGATGGTGACTGAGGCAGCTTGTGGAGCTGCAGATCTCCTGATTTCAGACAATTTCTGAGTCCTAACTGCAGTCTGAATGGGAAACAAAGGATTGTAGCTTGTTGAAAACAGCTGCTCCATAGGAGATCAGGTTTTAGATAGTAAGAAAGCCAAAGAAGTCAGCCAAGACAGTGCTTTTTCCCTCTTTAAAGATGTGGCATGCAGACCTGGTTTTCTCACAGCATTTACTGTTTCCTCTTACATTTTGGGTAAACTCCCATCCTTCCATGCATATTTAGTACAGCTATAGCCACTTTTGGAGGCTGCCTGCTTTCAGGCAGCTAACCACAAACCTAGCTGGAATGATGGCAACAGTTTCAACTCAAATCAGGCTTTCCTCAGATTTCTGATTTCTTTTTCATCTCTGTTGAAACTGCTTGCAAGCTGCCCTCTTAACATGTGCTACACACTTGCAGGCCAATCTGCCCCTGCTGCAGCGGGAGCTGCTGCACTGTGCAAGGCTAGCCAAGCAGAACCCAGCCCAGTACCTCGCCCAGCATGAACAGCTGCTTCTGGATGCCAGCACCACCTCACCTGTTGACTCCTCAGAGCTGCTTCTCGATGTGAACGAAAACGGGAAGAGGCGAACTCCAGACAGGTGAGCACCCCTGTGCCTTTTGTACCCTGCCCAGAGTGTCCATGGGCCCAGGATGCTGAGCTCCACCAGCGCAGGGGGAGTGTGTGGGTGGGTGCTGGGGGGTTATTCTGATGGTGCGTCCTGGGTGCCTTCACGTCCAACCTGACTGTGAATGTTTCCAGAGATGGTGCATGACCACCTCTCTGGGCAACCTGTGCCAGTGTTTCACCACCTTCCGTATTAAAAATTTCTTATACCTAGTCTGAATCTACTCTCTTATTAGCTTAAAATCATTATCCCATGCCCTTTCATAACAAGCCCTGCTTTGCATGTTGACATATACATATTTACATGTATATATATAGAGAGAGAGCTACATACACATATATATTTCTGAGTATATAATACATGTGCACACTGATTCAGTCCCCTCAGGACACACTGTGGTTGTATCAACAGCAAAGTAATGGTCAGCCAGTCCTGTAGTAATTTGTGCACAGTATTTCTGTCATGAATTGACAAGCAGCAGATCATGCCAGCTTCATATGCAACTCCTTTGCATCTGACGTTTTGTTGAACTCAACATTAAATTTGAGGAGAGTCGCTAGGCATTTATATTGAGAAGTACAAGACAAACTCTAGAGCACTCTCAGGGCTTTGGCTCCTTCTGCTGTGCCGTATTTCCATACGCATACATGGAATATGCATATTTCTTTCAAATATGGGGATATTTCTTTCAAAGAAGAGAAATGTTCACTGAAATCTGTTTTGTTGTTGAGCTGAGGAGAGTCCATGCAGAAATGGGGCAAGTGAATGCATGTGTGTGAAGTACAGTAGCTCTAGGGGTATGGAACAGTTATTATTTTTTGGAATAAAGTTCTTTGTGTAGTGTTACAAGGAAATTATTCCTGTGGCTATTTACTTTTAGCTGTCTTCCTATGCTAATGTTAGAAATTCAATTGGCATTTACATTTTACCTTTGGGAAACTCAGGTATTGTATTTTTCATTGATTTGTTTGCCATGGGTTTTACAGTGTGGAAAACTTTTATTGTGCTGTTCTGCCAAATACCACTACCTGTATGCCTGAGGTATGCAAGTGTCCTAGTTATCCTTTAAATGAAAATGATTTGCAAAGTCAAGAAGCCTCGTAACTTTGTGCAGGTGACATTTTTGTGTTGGAACAGGCTTGAATAGCACAAAAATAAAGAGAAAAAGTCTGAAAGCTTACAGTAAAACTTTAGACTTCTCATAGCCCGAAGTGAACAGTAAAATTTAAAGTCACATAGCCATTGGATAGAAAAAGATGTGAAAGTATTTGAAATTAGTTTGCCCGAGATTGTCTTTCAGAAAAATCACTGTGGACCAGCGAGAAAATTAAGGTACAAGCAGAAAAGCTTTTATATGTAGCTGCCCTCTTTTCACCAGTTTTTCCAGACAACTAGATCAAACTGAAGCAGCTACTGGGGTTAACACAAGCATGTTTCTGCACCCTAGAAAGATGATTAATTTTTGGACATTTTGCATGTATCCTCTTACTATGTGCAATGAAATAACTTTTCCAAAGCTGAAATTCAGCACCTTGGGGCTGTTCTGCATATCCTCAGTCTTTGCAGAGTAGTGTACCAAAACATCTGTTAAAAAGGCCTCTTAATATCTTGTGAATAACTTAAATGTCAGCATGCTGTTGTGTCAGTAGCAGACACTACATTTTTCCTACAAGGAGATAGACACACATGAAATTATCTCATAAGCCAGTGAGGTATTGCTTCACAGAATACAGAGGAGAAGAGTGATGTGTTTTCCTGACAGCCCTAATTCACTTTTTTTTCCCTGTTATTAGAGAGCAGTGTTACTCATATGTCCCACAAAGCCACAAAGAAAATATGCAAAATAAAGTGTTTCCTTTGCCTTCCATCTTTAGCATTTGGAATAATGCTCCCTCTCTTTGAGAGCCTGTTTGACAGAGTTGAATTTTGGTTATTTTGTAGTAAGTATGGTCTCACCTGCATTATCTTCAGTCCTGCTTGTGAGGGAGAAGATGGATGGGTGATGCAGGTGGAGACCAGGACAAGAACTTTGTAATGGAAAGACCCTGTGTTGGTTTTATAACAAAAAGGACATAAGATTAGCACATAAAGGGACCAGCAGATCAGGAGAATATTGGATTTTAAAGTCAGCCTTCATCTTTTAATTAAAACTGAGGCCCAGACTTAGAGAGACCTAGATTTGGGTATGGTTTATGAATTTTCTTCTCAGCATTTCCTTTTAGTTAAAATATCTAGGTGCTCTTGAAATTCCTAAGTCTCTGCTTGCAAAGTCAAGTGCCTTTGGCTTCACAGCTGAAGTCTCCCATAGGCTGTGAACAACTTGAGGACCCAGCTCTACCAGCTCCTCCACAGCTAGTAATGCAGCCTTTGGGGTGAGGGGTAAACAGTTTAACTTCCACTGTTGTGTGTAAGAGCCTGTGTTTGAATTCCTAGGGTCCAGGGCGGGTGCAGTGTGGGATGTCCTACTGGCCTGCATACTCCAAGGTACGGCAGCTTCTGTCAGTTGCAGCCTGAAATTCAGCTCCTTAGTTCTGGGGAAGTGGTGTTTCAGGAAAACTCAACCTTTCTTTTTGACTCTGTAACTATTTGCTGTAATGAAAAACGCTCACGTGAAAAGAGACAGCCCAGTGCGCTCATTAGAATGGTACCTTGAGCTCAAAAAATAAGTTGCTTTTGTTCAATGTCAAGCAACCCTGCCATTGGTTAGTCACATCTACTTCTCCATTGCCTATGACTATAAGAAAAGCTATACAGAAAAATATATGTTGTAGTGTTGGCTGAGCCAAGTTCAGTGAGTTGTCTTGTGCACTCAAGAACATTTGTGCAACAGATTTAGTAAAAAGGACAAGATGCTTTTGGAAGGATTCTTAAATTTACTGAATTGGAGTCTGCATATATTTTAATGTGGATAATGTAAGTAAACCAACTACAAAAAACTGTCCTCGGAGGCAGAATATGCCTAGACTGAGTATTGAAACCAAATACTTGTCTGGCTTTATACTCATTACACTATTAATTATTTTAATTGTTTACAGAGGAGCATGAGGAAACATCTGGAAATATATATACGTTTTGTTTAGATATATAAGTAATTTTCAAATATACTAATAAAAAATCAGTAGAAGATAACAGACATACTTTAAGGGAAGGGTTTACTGTGACTCCATGGCTAGAAAATGAAAAAAAAAAATTGCTCAAAGATCACATCTTTCCAGGAGAACTGAGTGCGACTGGAGTAATTTTGATTGAAGATTTGTGTCTTACTGAAGTAAACTGTGGTATCTTTTTCACTTCCCAAAGTATATGATATAGATACATAGATATATAGATTAGATATATAGATATATAGATATATAGATATATAGTTATACACTAGCATGCATTGTATATAATGTTTTTGTTATATATGTACATACATATTTATATTTTTCATTTGGCCATGAGTAACTGCATACCGTTGATTCCAGTAGAGGCAGAGTACAGTAGAGGATTAGGCAAAGAAAGTGTGTGTGTTACATGTAACCACAGCTGCCTCATGATTTTTTGTTAAAGAAAGTCCACATACAGTAATCTTTTCTGCTTATAATTTCAGAACCTTTTTTGCATATCCATTTTCCAAATCTGGTTATTTATCTGCATATCCAAGTCTACTGTATGTGAGGTTTTATGGAGCAATCTGACAAGCCAAGCTTTGTGTTTTACTGAATGTTTTCTTGGTGCATATGGTCTGACACGGATGAGCAGCCACGGTGAGATTTTGGAGTCTATTAAACTAGCTCATTAAAAAGATCAATCTGTTTCTGTAATAACACTGGGAACCATCAGTCACTGCAAGAGAGGAAAACTGACACCTGAGGAGACAACACATTTTGGTAATTTGTTCATGACATGTCATGAACAAAGTGTTCACTGTATTTTGTTTACAAGTTTTGGAGTTTACATTCCGCTGTAGTAAAGCAAAGGAACTTGGACCACAGTGAGTTTTTATTTTGGTGAATGAATGCTTAATTATAAATCACATGATTTTACATGCATTAAGAACAAAAAACTTTGTGCTAATTACTCATCCTTTGAGCTGGTTGGAAAGAACTGCTGGCATGTGAGCATGTCATATAATGACTCTACGTTTATGACAGCTGCCTACAAAGTGAATGTAGGATAACAAAAAATTCTGTTAGAATAGCATTATTTTGAGTGAGAAGAAAATGAAAGTGGCCATGACTATGTTGTGACTTTAGAAAGTGCTGCTGTGGTTGCAGTAGCCTTGGAACCCATGACAAGACATACATGTTGAAGGTACCTGGGCACAGAGATCAGCTTTGATAATACTGTTAGGTAAATCTTATTTAAAGAGGCTCCTCAGTATCAGTAAGGTGAAGGATGCTCACAGCTCTTACATCTGTGCTCCTTGTATGCCATGTGAAATTATGAGGAATTTTAAAATAATTTTTGTAATATGAACTGATAGCAAGGCAGAAAAGTAATCTTTTCTGTAACACAGTATTATAAACAGCTACTTTTTTCCAGCAAAGCATTATCATTAGTTTGATTCGTCAGACTTTCATTGGTGGAAGCATCTTGCACAAATAGTAGATGAAAATCTTTGTCTCATTCTTGGAAGCTGACTTTAGTGTTCTTTGAAATTTGTGTAATACTCTTGATCAGGTGAAACCTAATTTTCTGAACAAGGCAGTTTTGCATGCTCAGATTTTCTACGCAGCAAATCATCCATAAATTGCAATAATTTCAAACTGAAATCACAGCCTATAAACAACATAAATTCTATTAAATGGGTACAGGCTAAAAAGTAGTGTCTATTTTGCTGTCTTTAATCTGAGTAAATCATGGCTTCAAGTAAAATGACCCCTTGTGTGTTTATAGCTGAAGGACTCCATCTTTATCATATTGACAATTTTCCAAACAACTGTGTTGATTTATAGGCACATCAAGGAAAATGTGGCCAACAGGAGTAAGAAAAGAAGTGTCAGCTATGTTTTCTACACGTTCACTCTTATTTCCTCTCTACAGCTTTGCAAAATCAGATGAAAGCAGATTAAAATTGTGGTGGTTATATTTGGAACTACTATTCACATGGGTGTCCCAGGTACTGGGAAACAGTAGTGCTTCCTCAGGCACCTGGGAAAATGCTGTTGCCCCAAGGGGGTGAGACCTAAAAGAATGAGTAGTTCTGAAATCAGAAGCAGATGAGTAGGTTGAATTCAGAGCATCTGAATTATGATCTTCAATACATGGTCTTTTATCATATATTCAGTGTATTCAGATATAGTAAATTGGGCACCGATTCCTGTTCTGATGAGATTTTCTAAGTTCTTACCTTTTAATATATTTTTATGTGATCAGAAACATTAAATGAGTTTATGTACAGTCTCATTCTGGTATTCTGGTAAGCTGTGTATTTGGTCAGTGCAGAAAATATAACAACAAATTGTGGAATTAAATTTTTACACCCAGAAAAGACATGACAGCCATTACCCAGCATAATAGCAAAAACATCAGTAAATATGTTTTCAACAGTCATGTTAGTTTCTGTGTTAGTCAGTGGATATGCTGGTGTGTTTTCCAAGCTAAAGAAGTGCATTCCAGTTAAGGTAATTAAGTACAAAGCATTATTAAAAACCACAGAAATACCTGTACATTAAGGTGCAAATATATACATTTGTATGAAAATATACAATTTTAACATCAAGCTGTAGTGCAGAAAAGGAAAACTGGATTCCCACTTGTCCCAGTTTTATGCCTTTACTTTTCCTACACTGAGTATCAAAAGTCAAGGAGTTATTGTTCGCTGTTTCTGACTTTTACTCATTTAAGTTGGAGAACATTCTAACTAAAGGACTTAGGTGAATTATTAGTTTGCCTTATACAGACAGGAAAATCCATTTCTTTTGCTTGCATAGTATTTTGACATCTGGAAGATTGGCACATTGAGTTTGAGGGAATACGTGCAAAGAAAACACACACCAGCAAGTAAATACAAACTTGTCTTGAAGAGCTGTCAGAAACATCACCACCCATTGGAAGTTATTGCAAGCAGTTACATCATGCCAAAAGTAATAAAAAATATATGATGGACCACAAGTTTTCTTAGTTGAGAGTTTTCACAGCCATGCTGCATTTGTTTTGGAACAAGGTACATGGTCCACTTTAGCAAAGTATGTCTTTTATATCTGCCCAAAATTAGAATAGATTTCCTGCTGTTCTGGTGAAAGATTTGTCCCTTTTTGCCAAGTTACAGTTTGGTAAAATACATATTTACCTGCAGCTTCTCTGGCACTGGTAATTTTGATGAGGTCTCTGAGAAATTGCTTCACTCCTTTTGAAAACTATGCAGCCCATTTCTTGCTAGTTACAAGATCTTAGTTGATTCTCTCTCTCAGAGGATATTGGCAGCGATTTGGTTTCATCCTTCCTCTGATTGGCAGTAAATGGGAACCTGTTAAGGGGTGACAATTAATAAACTGAGTGTTTCCCCACAGACAGGCCCTCGAGGGTTGTTGATTGGTTTCTGAGGGAAGTCTTGTTGTAGGGCAGTTGGTTTTAACACCAGGCAAACAAGAAAATTCCCTCAAATTTACCGTTCAGACAAAGTGTCAAAAAATTGATATTACTATACATTATACCATCCATTTCTTCCAGAGGATAAAGTTCTTTTATAAAAAAGCTGGAATATATCAGCAGTTTAAAAAAGGTTTTTGGAGGGAAAAATGAAATCTCAGTTTGCAATATTTATATCTAATAAACTTTCTGATCAAAGCTAATATTTTGTAGGTTTTCTTTATTGACCCCAGACATATTCTGGTGAAACTAAACTTCCCCGAAAGGGTTGTGAACCTGTTGAAGTAACTCTAGGGTTTTTTTGTTGTTTTGTTGTGGGGTGGTGGGTTTTTTGGGGTTGGTTGGTTGGTTTTTCGTTTGTTTGTTTGTGTGTTTGGTGTTTTTTAAAATATATTTTATTTTAATGGTGAATCAGTTCAGGGTGAGTTCAAGGTTCTCAGGCAGAGGTGTCAAGTAGAGATTTCTTTGGAAATAGCTGATTACAAATTGAATTAAAGAGTAATTAGAACATAAAAAATCCTGGCCTTCTCCTCAGTAGCTCTTCCAAATTGCCTGAGCAAAAAACCCTTGTCTAAGAGTGATGGAGTGGGAAATCCTGAACATTAAGGAGGGCTTGAATCTAACCACATCTTCCTGCAAAATTAATGACAGTCACGCCACCTTTGACTGGAATAGCCCCGATGGTGCAAAAATCTCTGAAGGATGCATTTCTCATAATTCAGAGTCAATTCTTCCCAAAGTCTCTGAGTGACACTGATCTTGATGGGAGCTCATGGCATGCTGAGCTTCTGAGCACTGACATGCAGTGCTAGACTTTTTGATATACTCTTGAAAAATAAAATTCTTAAATTCCAGATTTCTCGTAATCATCATAAGCTATAGCACTACTGAAAATAGGAATTTCTTGGTCACTAACTTCATGTATCAGCTGATGGTTTCATCTCTGCAATTGCATGTGTGTCCACCCTGTCAGGCTGTGGTCTCAGTGAAGGCTGCTTGCTCTCCAGCCCCTCATTAAGTCGCTCCATCAGAAGGCTCACCCTGCTAGTATTTCTCAAGTTACAGGGATGGTTAGACAAGGTGAATGAGTCCTCTGTATGTTTCCAATCAGCAGTGTTATGAAATGTTCTGCAACACCACACATTTGGAGCAAAGTGAAAGAACAAACTTTAGTTCCTGAAGCTGCATGTGTAGGTAGGGGTGCATGTTCCCAAGCTCTATTCATTAAGTGAATTAAAGTTCCTTTGCTTTGTTTTTCAGAACCAAAGAAAATGGCTTTGACAGAGAGCCTTTGCACTCAGAGCATCCAAGCAAGCGGCCCTGCACTATTAGCCCAGGCCAGCGGTACAGTCCAAATAATGGCTTATCTTATCAGCCCAATGGTCTGCCTCATCCCACCCCACCTCCACCTCAGCATTATCGTTTGGATGATATGGCCATTGCCCACCACTACAGGGACTCATACAGACACCCCAATCACAGGGACCTCAGGGACAGAAACAGACCTATGGGTAAGGCACGTTGACTTTCTGCATTGTTTTTTAAGGTTTCTGTTTCCCTTAGAACTCGATTTTTTGAACAGGACTTTTTTACTTCCTGTTCAGATATAGCCTTTATGGCTGTTTGTCCATCCAGCTGCTTCTAATGGCCTTTCTTCAGATCTGTATTTGTAAAAGTGGATGGAATTGTGTCTCTAAGTAAGAGGGTCAGAAGCGGGAGGAACCTGTGTTTTCAGAGCTGCATGGGGTGACATGGATGCTCAGGTGTATGGCAGGCAAGGATAGCTAGAGCCTTTTATTTTTCTTCCAACGTCAGATTTGTGATGATAGCAACATCAATATAGCTTGATTTCAGCTTAGAGCAGAAGAAAGTTGTTATCTTTCAGAGAAGTGCTTTGTGTGTGACATCTCCAGAGTGGATGGGGATGTCTGCGGAGGATGTGAACAGCAGAAGCACCAGCCACACCCCGCACAGCACGGTTTGGTTTAATGGGATGCCTGATGCTCTTGGATTTTGCTTCACATCTGCACTTACTGTTCTTCCTTGTTTTAAACAAATCTTCAGTAAAAGAGGAACACTTACGAATATCCAGCATCTGTATAGAGGAGGCTAAACAAAGAACAAGTGTTGGTTCCCCTTGAGTGTTGATAATAAACACTGGCTTGGTTGTATCATGTTGTCAGCTGCTCTGATATATGTGCTACATTTTAACCACATGTTGTTTAAACATCTGTGAAGGGATGAACCCTTAATGATGCTCTGTTGACATGATAGTAATTACTGTATTTAGTGAAATAACACTGAGTTTATACTAATATTTTTTCAAGTCTCTGAAGTACAGCTAGTATTATATGCACTGAGTTACCAAATAATTGCCTTGCTGACTTCAAGTAGCGCAAATGAAAATTCTATTATGTTATATTTATATATATAATAATTATACATAGTCAGAAAGAGTGATGTCCATTTTTGAAAAGTCATTTTGCAACCTATAGAACTTACAGAATTGAAGACATTAAATTGAACAAAACAGTAGCATCTTCTGTGGGGAAAAATACTAAAGAGAACTTAGAGCAAGTTTTAAGAAGCCTTTTTTTTTGTGGTGGCATTCCTGATGCTAGAATAGGTAATATATGATGTTTTTGTCTATAGGTTATTTTTTTCTTGAGCTTTTTTTTTTTTTTTTCCCCATAGAGGGCTTCCAACATTGTAAACATAATTTGCTCCTCTTTGGCAGGGTTGCATGGCACGCGTCAAGAAGAAATGATTGATCACAGGCTAACAGACAGAGAATGGGCAGAAGAGTGGAAACATCTTGACCATGTAAGGGCTAAATATCTATTTATGTATAATTATCTGAACAGAGGCCTTCTAGGATAGGAATTTAAAATTTTTATTTTAAAACCTATCTGAATTCCAGGACAAGTTTTGAGAGCTTTGCTGATTAAATCAGAGGGCTTGATGTTCCCAATTAAGCCTTATCAGGCCTTGCTGATAAGTGTCTCCTGCATTATCCTACTTATTACAGTCTGCTGAAAGAAGAATGGATTTTCTCTATAAACTCTGGATCTGGAGATTGGATTTGTTCCTGAATTTATTAGCTCTTGTAAAATTTGTAGGCGTCAATTCTGGACCAGATCTTGAGTCCTCTGTGGTGCCATGTAATACTAGCGGTAGGGCTACAGCCTGTTCAGTTGTTTTCTCCTTATCTTTGCTCTTTCTCCTGTAAGCTCCTATCTGTATAGTTTGGGATCACCAGTTAAAAAGGAAGAGATTGTCATAAAAAGTCTAGAAATTTTCAACTATAGTTGAGGTTAACAGAGAGGGACTCCTTTCTTATTAAAACCCATGCACTCAGTACAATAAAGTTTTCTTTTTTATTATGTCACTCTGTGAGTAAAAAGTTCTTTGTTTCTGTGCTCCATCCAACTGCTGTGAATAGTTGTTGAACTGTATAATGGACATGGTGGAAAAAACGAGGCGATCTCTCACTGTCCTACGGCGATGTCAGGAAGCAGACCGTGAGGAGCTGAATTACTGGATACGGCGGTACAGTGATGCGGAGGATTTAAAAAAAGGCGGAAACAGCAGCAGCAGTCATTCCAGACAGCAGAGTCCAGTGAACCCAGATCCAGTTTCATTAGGTACAGTATCCTCATTGAAAATCATGTACTGATTCTCTTTAAGCTCAGCTAAGTGATAGATGACATTTGCATTTGTTCTTCTGATTCTTCTGTTATAGTGATGATTCCTCTCTGCTGATTACTGAATTAACTATAACTCTTATGCCCAAACAGTGATGTTTCTGGGTGGAATGGCTTGAGGTTTTTTGTGTGATGCTTGGTTATTTGCTTTCCATTCAACAAAGTCTGAGAGGGTGGGGTGGGAGGACAGACTGTCATGTAGGGGTGGCAGAGCAGTGAGATGTGCACCCACTCTCTACTCCTTCTGACTCCTTCTCTTGCCTGATTGTTTAAAAAAATCTGTAGGCATTTGCAATTTGAAACAGAGGGTTTTCACCTTCTTAAATCAAATTACTTAACTTGGAAGTTGTCTTTCTAAGAAAATGGAGTTGTAAAGATATAGGCACTTCTTAGATGTACTTGGTTTCTGTTTAAGAAAGAACAAGATCTGGGATGCTCAATCATGCACGCACGATCCTCCTAGGTCTGTGTCCATCACTGCAGCTTGTGCAGGTGTGTCTGAGGACTGTTTGTTGTGTAGTTCCATGGAGATGTGCAGGCCTTGGCTCAAGCTGCAGAGCTTGAGCTGGATGGGCTGCTGTGCTTTACAAGGACCAGACCAAACAGTTGGGCTCTCACCCCTGCAGACCTTCACAGTCGCTCTCGCATCGTGCCTCACATAACTACTCTAAGTGGACTCTGCTCTATAAAAACAGGCTTTTGCTTTGGGGGCTTTCTGTAAGTGACTAGTGTTTTAAGCTGTTTCTACCTCATCTCCTCACTTTTGTGGCAGGTATGGTAAAGAACCATTTTGGTTATACCTTTTTATTGTTCTTGCTCTTTTGAAGACAACCGGAGACTATGCTGGCTTTTCTAACACTGTCTTATAAAAAATAAACTGTCTGTATCCAGTGCTATCTACTCAAAGTCATCATAAACTGTGCTCATTAGTGGAATTGCATATGTGTGTTATTTTGCAACTACATTTTAACAGTGTTTTCCTTTTGCTTTTAAGAATAACCTACTAAGTCAAAAAATTACTTAATTGCAAATCGAAAAACAGAAAAACAAATCTAATCCTATCTCCATCATTCTCTTGGTAAATTTCTAGAGTTATTACTGTAATATTTAGTGCCTCTTGATAACAAAACAAATCTTTTTTGTTTGTGTGTGTCAAATTACCTGAGTCAATAGCTGTATAAATGTGCTCCGATCAGTGGAAGGAAGTGTTATGGAAATGTTTCCATAGTTCACTAATAAGTCTAGTCTCTCGAGGACCTCTTCTGAGAAAGTATTCAGGTAATGGCTTGTATGAACAGTGCTAAGTGTAATGTAAAGAAAGACTCATAAATAAGGCATCTGAAATGTCAGTCATATCTGCAACTTCAGGAAAAACACTTGTGAGTAGATCAAAAGCAGTGGCTCACTTCTCTAGTAAAGCTGTGATGCAGAAAGAGACAGGCCATGGTGCTTGTGTAGTTAGTAGGTAAAGAAAAAAATTGAAAGGTAACTTGAGTCTTGATATTTCCCCAAGGAAACTGGAACTCATGACATTCATCAAAACTTTATAGATAATATTACAATCCAAGAAAAATAGTCATCACCACAACAACAGGTACATAAGATAAAATTAAGATCAAGCATACAGTTAAATCCCTATGTTAGCATTTGTTTGTGTATTTGTCAAGATGAATTCTTGGAAACAGCAAAGTCTTCTGGCTTAAAAGATAATTAGGCAGCACAGCCTTTGGCATTGGACACATCAGTCAGTTCTGCAGTACTGTGGGTACAAATGGACTGGTTGGAGTGAGTCCATTCAATTTTAACATGTCCATTTTGGTTATTTGGTTAAAAAAATACTTCTGAGACTCACAAACATGAAACTTGGATTGCTTCAGTGATGTAGCATCCATGTCAATTGTAAATATTGGTAAGAAGTGTTTTTATGTCTGACATGACAGGGAGAAAATACTTACTTTGGAGTCTATGAAAAGCTAATCCACATAGTTCCTCAAATCTGGTAGTAATCTAGTTAACAAAATGAAAAGCCCTAACATTCAGAGGTATAACAAAACTAAAGCAGTGTTTGTGAGCCTTTGGATGCTTTAGGGCATTTTATTTTAGTTTTGAAGTGGGGAATAAGGGATTGAAAAATTCCTCCAATATTTTAATTAAAATACCACAGCATGTAAATACTGGGGAGTTTGCAACAGAGATTCTAAATGTCAGTGATTTCCCTTTGTACCTTTTCTTTGGGTTTTTTTTTTCCAACAAGGTAATCCACCCTTTAAATCCATTTTGTCATCTCCACTAGCAAGGGAGAAAAAAAATGGGGGCCATATGGCTACATTATCTGTGCCTTTGTTTCTTTTTCTTTGCTATTCAGATATCATCACTGAAGTGATAACTTCTCGTTACAAATATTATGCCACAGTCTTCGTAGATAGGTCTTGCTGAAAAACTCTGAGATGAGATCTAGCATGGATAGTTTGAGTTGCAAAGTAATTTAAGAAAATTCTGGTTGTCATTTTGAACCAGTAGACCTTTCTTCCTGCCAAAGATTTTTGTGCTTCTTTTAATTTGACATCTCTGTAAATCATGTTGAGCCTGGAAGTTCGCAGTATCTGATCAATATTTTTTCTGTTGATATTTTTAATTAAAAAATTAAATTAAATACTTGATCATTCATTTTAATGCAATGCAATCCAATACACACATTTGCTAGCTACAACAGGTTACAGGCTCCCATTATTCTCCAGGAATGTGCTGAAGGTAAGAGGGTCTATTCTTTTCAGTCTGAATAATACATGTTTATGAAAGTCTAAAAATGACTCAGACTTTATATATATTCACTTGATTAGCTGTGATGGTCTATGAAGTGAATAATACATCATCCAACTCCTCCATTTCTGCTGAAGAATTTCAGTACTACATACTGCAGCAGGACTGCAACTTTCATCCTAATAGTGAATAATTACCCATATCAGACACTGTATACTGAAATACACACAGTGGGATAAATTAAAGATGAGGGTTCTTCAGCATCGTGGGTTATAAACAAGATCTGTAACCATACTGAGTGCAGCTGTGGCTCTAGATAAGTGGAGCAGGCACACATCAGAAGGTCTGCAGTAGTGTTGATATTTTGTGACTGTTGAATTTATCTGAATGGAAATCTTACAAAATAGAGTTTTGAAATCTCCAGCTGAAGAGTGCCAATACCTGCAGGATTTGCCTCAGGAAACCAGGATTCTCAGAAGTGTAGGAATTTGTCAAAAACACATAGGTTAGCCATTTCTTAATACATTTTAAAATGTTAACCCTTTCAGACCCTTTTTATTTTTTCTAAAGCTGTTCACTGTTATGTTTTCAGTCTTAGCTGGAGCATTCCTGCCAACACATGTCTTTCCATGCTGTGATTATGTACCTGCTCCTTTGCCATTTGCAGATAATCAGCATTGCTGTGATATGCATGATATTCTCAACACGAGTGAACTGTAATGCTGTGAATACCACAGTAACATTTATAACTTGTAATTCCAGAATGTAAAGCCTCTGTGATACTGGTCACTGATGACATTAAGTATTGCTCTTAATCCACTCACTGCATGGGAGGATTGGGCTAGATTGTGGCTTACTGAACTGCATGCTGTGAGGTAGGGCTCCAACTGCAGAAACATTGCATGTTTGTACTCTCAGTACTTAGTTCTGAAGTGGCCTCTGCTTGAGAATGATTCAATAATACAGTACCTGTGTGGCTTTTCTTTTCTTATTCTTTTACAATGAGAACACAACAACTATATTTTTAACACTATTTCAAGGGGTGTTGCAATAGCCACAAAAATGTATTAGAGGGCAAAGAAGGGCAAAGATATACTTTAAAATACTGGGAACACTTGCCCCCGTACCAGGTTTGCAAGGTAGACTTCTCATTCAATATTACCCACCTTCAGATCTCTATATTTCATTATGTGGAACTGGCACACTTTTGAACTTGACTCTTACAAACAAGGCAGTGAATATTTTATATTTGTTGCTCTGGGAATTTTTTTGTTGGTTTTCTGTGTCCCACTAATGGTGTTACATTTATTATATGAAAGAATGAAGCAGAACTTGCATATGAAATATGGAAACCACATAAATACATAAAAAGGCATATATATTTAATTTGTTCAAGGCTGCCTATATGTTGCTTTTATTATTTTTGAGCCTTAATGTTCAGTACAGCATGTAGGGTAGCATTATCACTGCCAATATTTTCATGAATGCAGTAAATTATAAAAGATCATCAAAACATTGGCTGCTTATCTCTATTTCTTAGCACTTTGTGTTATAGACTTGCATGTCACTGTCCGGTGATAAAAACCGCAATTCTTTTGTTTTGCCAACTAACCTTCCATGCTTCTTTCCAAATATGAATTAGGCTTTTTGAGATTATTGAACTTTTTTTTTTTTTCTTTCTAAGTCTTCCTATTCTGTTTTCTTAGGTTTGAACCTTTTTAGGACATGAGAGTTCATATAATTTATTTGGTCCTTTCATCTCAGTTTCATTTGCAGATCCGTATTTATGGCTGCTCTTACAACTCTCCATGTCTCTGCACATCAGTCCCTTTCAGCACCTTTTCACTTTATCTTAAAGCCACCAAAATTTTTCATTCAAATGTGAGAGCTGAAACCAACGCAAATTTTTGTGTTTTCTTCATGCGTATTCCTCAATCCCACTCCAACAACTTTCTTACTATTTCAGAAGTTTGTTTCACATTAAAATAGAAAATTCCAATACCATTTTTGATATCAAAAAGTCTCTTTTGTTGTGAACTCATTTAAGCACTTACAGACAAATACAGATTATTTTCATATATATGTGCTTTTTATTTTCCTTTTGTTGAGTAGGAACTGGACTAATTACCAACATATATTTTCATGCCTTGCCATGAATTTCAAGTAAATTCAGTAGTGTACATACTGTTGTTCTGCATAATGATATTGTTGCATTTTCACCATTAACAAACCTTTGTTTTTATGTCTGACATGTAAAGCCTTTTCCGAAGTCCTTTTCTGAATGATCTACCTTGTCACTTCAGATTATTCTTAATGTTGTCTGATTTCATTCTGTTTCCTTCTAGGCAGTATTTACTTTGACTTCTAGGTGCTGCAGTTAGTTATTTAATATCATGTGTTCTACTCATTATGGTTTTTTGCTGTTGCTTTTACATTTAGTATTTTAGGGACTTCATTAGGTTGTGTTAATCTTGGTTTGAGCTTGCTAGATACCCAAGTTAAGATCTTTTGTGCTTCAGTTTTAATGAGCAATTTTTGTGATGCTTAAGCTAAAGGACTCCTTACCTTAAAAACACTAATATGTAAGATTTATATCCTCTGGTCATTTCCTGTAATTTAGCTTTAGAAAGAAGATTGTTTTCATGGACTCATCACCACTGACTAAACAATAGCCATGTTACTAAACTTTTTCTGGCTTGGAAAATATGGTTTTTATTATCTTCATAAGTGCTTCTTGTCTTTTTTGTGCACCATTCCAAACTATGGGAAAGTCTCTCATAAGCTCTTGATTTAAGTCTTCTTAAAGCAGAGGATCTCATTCCTCATGTAAATAATTTGTGGTTGGAATAAGAGCTTGATTGATGTTTATGTTTTGGAAATTTTAACAATTAACTGGCAATCTGGTCGTTTATGTCATTGAATTCCATTTTTGGAAAGTCATGTGTACCAAAAAATCAGTTCCATGTCTCTCTGTCTTTTTTCTTTATTTTCTTTCTTTTTTTTTTTTCTTCCCCCAGAACTAAGAGCCATAGACTTAAATCAAGGTTATGTTCCCCTTGCACTGGATGGTACCTTAAACAGCAGACAGACTCAATACAAAATAAAGACATGAATGCAATAAACCGCTTGTTTTGCCACATTTGGAGCCTGGTCAGGTTTTTTTTTTCTGCAGGTATTCCTTGAAGAGCAAATAAGAGTGGTTTAATTTTTTGCCTTTATTTTTCTTGAGCCTTCAAACAATATTTTCTGCTGTTGCCTCTGTCCCCCTAACTGAACTGGCACTGTGCCTGTACGTCTAAAAGCCTTTAAGGGATGAAAACTGTACACAAGGCTATTCGTCATCTCCAGAATCACTCAAGCCAAGCCATATTGAGAATTTTCCCTTTTTTGGTATCAGGTCTGCAATCCTCTATCAAGTTGATTAAACCAATATAAATAGCTGTTTTGCAAAATCTACACACAGACACACACAAATACACACACATAGTCTTATTATTTTATGCTTGAGAGGTGTGAAAGTCTGCCGACAAAAATGTATTTTAAATTGTTGTCCCATACTTCAGTGACAAACAGAAGAGCTGGGTAAATCCACTCAGCTGCCTGTCAGATGGGAAGATGTACTCCCAGCCACTGTCTGCAGATTCTCATGCTAGAAACTACATCTGTGAAACAGCGCACAGGGATTGGGATTCCCTACTCTCTGTTGAAAAAGCCTGTCATTTCCACCTCTGTTAGCTGCCTGCAATATCGTCATCTTTTAAAAGCATTGAAGTTTATGTGGGCTACTGTATGTAAACAGTACTGTATGGATACATGTAGTGATGTAAGAAATTATTTGCAAAACCTGATGATTCAACCTTTTTCTTAAAAATACTGCCTTTTGACCAAGTTAGTGAATAAAAGCTTGTAAGATACAAAAATGAATACATTTAGTCAAAATTAGTATTCAAAGAATGGCAGGTATACTCTTGTTATATTTCAAGCTCAGACATCAAACAGGTATTTGATTTCTAGCAGCATCTCCAAAAATATTCAAACCTGGCTGTAATGTAACAAATCAAGTTATTTTATTTAGGCAATAGAATTCTGACACACTTGCAGTAGTAATCATGGCAGTGAACTTAGTTTTATGTGTATGGCTGAGTTTTTTTTCATTTTATCCTCTATTACTTTGAATAATAGTTAATCAGTTTTTAAATTGTATTTGAAAGGAGCAATTTCAATTTCATCTGCTGAGGATCTGTATGCTACATTTCAGGCCAAAGTGAATTTTCTTTTTGTATCATCTGATCTTAGGTCTTTGAAGACCCTGTGGAAGGGATCTTGCTGATTTCGGAACTCTTACGCCCAGGCCTAAAGGTTAAACCAAAAAAAAAAAAAAAAAAAAAAA
>VXBB01007274.1:113619-126863 GCA_013399915.1 Illadopsis cleaveri | reverse complement strand
AAAAAAAAAAAAAAAAAAAAAAAGAGAAGGGGAAGGAGCTGTCAAAACGTGATTGAAATATGTGGATGAATTACGAGCTCCAGTGAGGTTGTTTGGCAGCATGTATTTAGGGGGCTTAACCTGAAGTTAAAGGTTCTGTTTTTCCAACTCTTGCAGCTACAGTTGCCAACGTGGGCTCAGATATAGGAAAGCATAGCTCTGAACTTAGAGAAACACCCCTTTGCTTTTCTGTGGACAACTTATTTGATCACTGGAATGACATCTTGACTTTTATCTGCACTTATCAGTACTCATTATTTTGCACAGAGCAGAAGTGCCAAACCTGCACTCTTGCCCTCTTTTTTCTTTTCATAAATACAATGAGAAAGGACAAAGCATGTCAATCCATCAGTTTGTCTCACAAAGCCTCCCTTAAAAGTGTGGATACTGTCATATAGAGTTGATTCAAAACACTATAAAATAAAAATAAAATGAGCATCTTAACTTGGCTTAAGATGAGACATTCAAGTCATAAGCACTGATCTGGTCTATGAGACATTCATGAGGTACACCCATGGCATCCGTTTTGTTTTGAGGAGAGAAAAGCTTCACTTGATTTCTTTGTCTGAGCTATAATTAAAGAGAAAAGGTATTTTTAACTAAGCCTTGTTCTCAACAAGCCAACATTGCTTATGATGCTCTTTCTTTTTCCCTCTTCACCCCCTCCTCCTGCAGAATCTCATCGGGAATTCCTTCACAGGCCTGCGTCTGGATATGTGCCAGAGGAGATCTGGAAGAAAGCTGGTAAGGACTGTTTAAAAACACCAGCTTAGTCGTCTGGCAGCTGTGTGCAGTTGTTAATGCACTGATGTGAGGAATTGGGAGGCGGGGGAAGGGCTTACTAGTAACAAGAAGAAATTGTGTTTAATAATCTTAAACTGGAACTGATCAGGACATTAAATAATTTTATAATAGAAGCATCTGCTGCTATAGTTAGGGGAATAGCTTCCCTAGACTTCCCAGTACTTCTAATATGGACCCTTATTTTCAGGGCTTCTAGTGGTTTCAGGCTGAAACTTGATACGTTAAAACTTTGTCTGTTAGCAATTAAAAAAAAAGGAGGTTAGTGTGGGTGGGTTTTTTTAAGTTTCAGGGTTCTTACTTAGTTAAGGTAAGAATTCCCAAAGGAGGCGAAAAAACCTAAGTACACCTGTTAAAAAAAAGACTTCAAGTATGCAAAATATCCATTCTTAATTTTAAAAAGATTTTGTGCCTGTCAGCCCCCAGTGAAGCCTGTGCTCATAAACCTGCAGAGTGTGCAATGAAGTCAGCAAGTTCACATTTCTGCAGCTGCTCTGACTGTTTGCAGGGCATTGACAGCATCTGCCTGTGCCTGGAGCGCACCCTGGGCAGACATTGTGGTTGTGCAAAGTTTTCTTAACACAGGAGTTTCCTGGCAAGGATCCCATTCTGGTGCTGGAGCTAAACCTTTGCTCTTTTGACACTGACATCAGAGCTTGTTTTCAGAGAGGCCAGGAGGCAGCTCTTGAACTCCATTGAGATAGTTGAGGAGCTATTTATACACCCAAACACGCCCCCCTGCTTTTGAACACCTGTATAACCATGAAGTCTGCAGCAGCTGCCTGAGCAGCAGTTAATGATTAAATGGCAAATATGCAGCAGTGTTGATGCTTTCTGATCAAATCTCCTGTAAATGCTTGCTGCTTTCCAGTGTATTTTTAAACTAGATACACAGCATACATGTAAAAATGTTATGCTGTTATCTTGTAGCATAAGACAAGAAGTTGTGTTTTGTGTGTAATGTGGGTTTATTGTGTAAAGTCTACATTTGTCAATATGTTAATGTTTTTAGAACTATTGCATTTTCTGTGAAAAATAGTAAAACAGTGTACATGTTCTTGATTTTGTCCAAGGAAAGTGTAGCCTTTGTAACTCAGTGTGCAATAATATTTTCATATTGCCATATTTATGTTAACATTTTAAATGAAAAATACAAAAAATTATGCAATCCCAGGAAATCTCACTTAGAGGAGCATTATACTGTTGAATTTCAATAACTTCAGTCCTCTTGCAAAATTTAGGTTTTGAAGTCATTTGATATCAAGTTATTTATGACTCATGGATTCAATACAATAATAGAAAAAAGTTTCTTCATAATTAACACAAGTTAGTTGAAGCTTTTGACTTGAGCTATGAAATTGGATGTGCATTCACAAAGCATGTATTCACAAATGGTAGTGTACAGGACCTGTGACATCATCTTGTGAACATCTATGTCATCAGTTCCTTTGAAACAAAGTTTTCCCTTTGGTCCCATTTCTAGTCTCTTATTTTCAGACTGGTGTGGGTTTAAATTAAGTGATCATGCATGTGAACTGGAGACTTAAAGAAGTGTGACTCTGCAGAATGCATACCTGTATCTGTTACTAAGTCTAGTCAAACACCAGAGAGCATACTGCTTTCATAAATCATGGCCCTGCATTTTTAGGAGGTTGGTCTGAAACTGGAGATATCACATTTTCATGATGAAGGCAGTAAAGGTGCAATTCAGCTCTGTGAGAATAGGCCTCTGATGCCATTTGAGATGCTCCACAGTTTCCTGGTTGGGCAACTCCCAGTCAAGAAGACTATAAATTTCTCACAGGTTAATTTTTTTGGTTCAGTGTGGATCTCTTTGTATGTCAAATGTCTGTAAAGTCCAATGTGCAGAGAGCTGAATCAAGTATGAAATTCTGTTTGGGATGCTGAATCCATTACACTGAAAGAATGCGTCATAAAAACAGTTAATAAACAAACTCAAAAAGTATGTGGAGAAGGGATTCACTTTAAACTTTTGGAGATTGGCAGACTCCAGTGTAATTCTTTAAATAAGTCAGGTAAGTGCTTTTGTGGTTGGTTGCTGGAGCAAGGACGTGTTATGCATTACCTCATGAGTTGAAGCCATATAAGCCCACTTCAGTTTCATACACCAGTAGAAAGCAGTCATCAGTGCCCTGATTCACCTCATGGAATTATGGATATGGGCATGGAGAGTCCAAGACAAGTTCTTGGTGTTCTTCAGTAGTCAAGAGGGAGAGAGGCAGGTAATGAGGATCAGTCAGATCACAGGTTGGATGACTTTCTCTCTGGGGAGTACGTACTTCCCTTTATTAAATACAGAGAGGGTCGCAGGCCCATGGTGGGCTGCTGCAATAGCTTCTTCTGTAGAAACTGTCATGTAGAAACTGTCTTCCAGCCATCCCTGTCACTTAGGCAGGCCCAATGTCCATGGCAGTCCAGCTGAAAGCTCTAGAGTTCCAGGAGAGGAATGAAATGACCATCCTTTGTCTTACAAAGACAATGAGGGTCCTGCCCATTGTACAGAGTAGTCCTGAGACAGATGATGAGTTTTGGGATATGATGCTGAGATAACCCTTTGTCACCAGCTGCCAATGGCCCCCCTTGCCATGGTCAGCCTGAGAGTGAGATGATCCAAAATGTTGTGGTGGCACAGGAGTGCACATCTGCCCACCACCTTTCTTTTCTCATCATGTGGACAAACGTGTTGATGATGGGAGGGAAGTGACCAGGAGCTGGCTGGTGAATCATCATTTTGGGTGAAAGATAAGTACCTCTCTTAGGACTTCAGACCATGCTGAGTAATGCTTATTCCACACAAGCTGTTTGCTTTCTGGAGCTTCTCTTGTGTGTTAATGCTGCTCAAAGGGAAGGAAATTTTTGTTGCATCCCTAAAATGACCGTGAATTTGTGCCAAGAATGCTTAGCATTGCTGGGAAGGCAGAGGATGCAGGTACATGCATCTTAGATACTTGGTTTTAAAAACTTCCAGATTTCTGCTTTCTGACACTGGAATCTAATCATTCTTTCTTTCTCTGGAAGTGCAGGGAAAGGAAGGGTGCTGGTATAATTCTTGGTCTTCATAGCTCAGCATTGTCAAGGCAAATAAAAATCTCCTTTGCCATCACCCATATCACAAACATATCTTAAATTATGCAGCTTGCATTCTATGTCTATAAAATGCCTGTAGTATTTAGTTTGAGAAGCTGTGAAGAAAATCAGTGATGTGAAATTTTGTCTGTTTATTTAGATGTTCATGAGTTTGTAATATATTGAAATAATGATGGTGCATTGTGACCTGACATATTTTAACTTATTTTCACACGTAGTATAGCACAACACAAATTCTGTCATCAAAGTTAATAGAAATATTAAAATCCAATCCATAGTTTAAGCCAGTCAAAAAGTATCAATCAGCAATTTGGCCTCATAAACACTTTCAGGCATCTTCATGCTCTTAGAATCATTGCAAAAAACTTACACAATATAGAAGATATAATTTTCAAAATCTGTATTTGGACTGAAAAGAAGTAGATTATCTGGGATGAAAAACTACAGTTAGAAGTCCATGTAAAAATGTTGGAGCATTTTGCTTCTGTTTAATATAAGAAACTGGCATTTCTAACCACTGCAAAGACCTAACTGTAAAACTAAATTTATATGATGTAGCAAAAGTGCATCATGTCATACAAGAATCATTTCTATTTGTAGCAAATATCAGCAAGAATACAGATTTTCATAAAGAAATCCACTTTGTCAGTAACTGCAGTTCATAGACACGAAACGTCTGTATTTAAGTTGGCTCATTTTTGTGAAAATGGTAATAAAATTGCATCTGTATGTTTGCCTGTGTATATTTCTTTTCTCGTGATCAGTGAATGGTTACAGTTGGTAATAAATATTCAAGCACCTTGCAAATGTCCTACCAATTCCCTTTTGCTGATCTGTGTGTGCCTGTGGGACTAGAATAGGAATGCATAATTTAAATATAAATTGCCTGATTTGCATATACAATTAGACTAGCTGTAGCTTTGATCGTAAGCAAAAATTATTGTCCTGTATTGCCACTTAGATAGAATTTTAATTCACCTTGAATATTCAAAGTAAATTAAGTCTTGGCTGTATGGTTGAAGGGTATGATTTTTTCCTCTCCTGAGGCTTTTCCCTAAACAACATTTATGGTAGGGTAATATAAGGGCATATTTTCAGCCTCATAAAAATAAAGGCGTAAGTTTTATCTCTAAATCCCTCCCTACCCCCTTGAAAACTTCAGTTGAAACATCTCTTGCAGATATGCACACATGTAGTATGCACACATACTCCTCAAGAGAGCTTTTCTTTCATTTTAGTTCAGTTTTAGTGAGTACATGGCTTAAAGTGATTCTTTATTGGAATTTGCTTAATAGCTGAAAATGGAGACTTCATGTAGGCATTATTTTTAAAATAACACGTGCAGAGCTATCAGATGTAACTCAGGAGAGTGACTGAGTGTATGTAAGAGTTATGTCTGCATGTGCGTGAACACAAATACATGGGCTGAATACATGGACTAAACCTCAAACACATAACACCGTTCTAATACTTAGATTTTTAATCTACAGTAAAACATTTTTAATAGAAAATAGAAATCTGTGGCTTTAATTAAATAAAACATTTAATTAAGGTGGGTTTTAAGTGCATGAAACAATTAAGTGCAAACACTTGAATGAAACATGTCATAATTAGTTTTAATAGAGTGTTAATTGGTACTAGGTTTGCCAAGTTAATAATTACCGCTTATTAAATTTTCAATTAATCATTGTCATTTTGCTTTGAATAAAGATGAAAATTAGATAAACTAATTCAGGGGGAGGATGGTTTCCTTGTTAATTAGAGCAGTTAATTAAAAAAAAAAAGAAATTACTTGTTTTAGTTGTCAATTAAACACTGTTCATTAGTAAAATCTTTGCACTCTTCCTGCATCAAAAGCCAAATAACTAATTTGAGACAATCCATGTTTTCTGGAATAAAAGATATGACACTAGTATATACTAAAGCAAGAACTCATACTACCATAATTGTTTTACAAGAAGCATCAAGGTTTGGGTTTAATGAAGCAGGGTTCCCCAGCTCAGTGTTAATTGTGCTCCAAAGTCTTGCTGGGCAGGGTGTGCTCAAGACCTTAGAAGAGCCAGGAAGTCAAGTCTTCAAGTATAAACATGGATTTGAAGGACAGATCAAGAGGTCAAATGAATGTTCATAAACAAATTTTAATTTTTTTCACATAAAATGGTATGTCCAAGAAAAGATATTAAACCAGTGATTTAAAAATTTTAAGTAAACTCTTGGGGATTTTTTAAGTTCATGTATTTATTTGTTAACATATGGGAAAAAATTGTTAAAGACAATAAATCCTGTCTTAATTTCCTCAAATTTAAAAATACATCTTTTAAAAAAGTCTGTAATATGTCTTAAATAATAGTTATTGACGAATACATGCATATATCTGCAGTGCTGCAAAACTAATTTTTCAGTGTTCAAGAAGATTGCAAATGAAATGGACTAGAGATCTGAAATGATTGTACCTAAAGAAGTACTGACTGAGAATCAAAATAGCAAGAATCATTACTAGTGGTAGAGACTTCGATGATGGGGAAGAAGAGAAGCACATCAGTGCTTCTTGAGGATTCTTGAGGAACCAGGTTCCTCTGTGTGCTACTCAGAACAAAGACTGTCATTATAACTGAGAGTAATGTCAGTGTAACCATACCAGTACCGCTGCATTTCCCGTGTCAGCCCCACGGAGCCGTGCCCAGGTGTGCTGTGCTGATGCGGTTTCTCCTGCCTTGCAGAGGAAGCTGTCAATGAAGTGAAGCGGCAGGCGATGGCCGAGCTGCAGAAGGCGGTGTCGGAGGCCGAGCGGAAAGCTCACGACATGATCACTTCCGAGAGGGCCAAGATGGAGCGCACTGTTGCCGAAGCCAAGCGCCAGGCGGCAGAGGACGCCCTGGCTGTCATCAATCAGCAGGAGGATTCGAGTGAGGTAAGGGCCTTGCTGGGCAAGCATCACCTGTGGCTGCCAACCATAAGTGTGTCTGAGCAGGCTTCAATCTGTGTGAGACAGGGCGTCAGTGCCCTCTATTAACTCTCTGCACAGCTGCTTTGGATGTGTATTTCAGTCACACGCTGAGTTCCAAATTTTCTTGGGTGTGTTGTAATCTGAGCCCAAAATAGCTAGTGAACTTGAGCTCTGTTTGCACCTTTTAACTGCTGCTCAGGGTTACATATAATGTTCTAATTTGACTTTTCAGTAGCATCATTTTAAAGCTCTTCAAACTACTATACTGAATAGATAAAAAGATGCTCAGTGGAAAACATTTGACACTGAAATCTAATTTAAAGAAATTATTCATGAAAGAGATTGTAGAGCAAGGTGGCTAAAAACTTGTCTGGGGAAAGTGTTGGATGTGGAAGCGATTAGCAAAAGATGATGGTTCCTGTAGGACAGAATGGGAATGTAAATTTGCAAGTGTTTCCTTATTTTGAATGTATTGCTTTGACTGCAGGGAATAGTTCAGAGTGGCAAAGAGCATTTGGTAGGAGAAAAAAATAGACTGAGAGATCCAACAGTAAAACAAGGATAAATATGTTAAGCCTTGATGTACTTTCAGACCTGAGAGTGGAAACGTTGAATTGCTATCTATGATACAGGACATCTGACACCATGACTACATGGATGCTGGGAGTGAATGAGCAGTGTGTGTTTGACCAGTGCTGCATCAGTCTAGATAGCAATTAAATTTTATGCTTGTTAAAAAAAAAGAAGAGTCCTAAGTTAAAACCACCCTTAAAAATGTTCATGGCAAGGAAATTTTGTCAGTTAGAAGTTGTTTGTATATAATCTCCATTTCTCAAGACCACTGAAATGGAAGAGCATTACCTTCATTAAGGATTTATTTTTTGTATACTAACATCTTGACTGTAGTAAACCCACTTTTTAAAATAACTTCTAAACAGTAGAGAGTTGGGGAAAAGAGTAGGTGACAGTCCCTGTTACATGGGGACATACATTTGTGTATGCTCATGTCTAAACACTTTGCGTGGGCTGGAGGGGCAGTGCTGTAGAATCACTTAAGTTCAGAGATGCAGATGAGCTACCTGCAGCATGCTGAGAACACTGGCAGAAATCACCAGCACATAAGTCAGTGGCATGCTGCAGTATGCATCTGTAATTAGAGGGAGCGTAAGTTTTTAATTCATACCAGGCTTCTCTGGAGATGAAAGACTATTGTGGGATCACTGAATGCCCACAGTTTCTCCTTAATGTGTAGCAGATGAATAACAAGGAGACAAAAGGAATTGATTTTCAGCATCTGAAAGTTTCTTAGGAAGAAAGGGACTAGGGGAAGTATATGTACTCTTTAAGTACTAACTGTTCCATTGTAGATTAAATGAGACATAAATTCAATTTATTGGCCTTTTGTATCTAAGGTACTCAAGGGCATTTTCCTGCACTGTTTGTAGAAAGGGCATCTTTCTGACATAGCATCATTAAAGAGGTGTCATTTTGTGTGCATATATATACAAGAGACTCCTATCATTAAAACCAAAATTCCAAAGGTAAATCACCCAGAATCACACAGAATCATTAGGTAGGAAGAGACCTTCAAGATCATCAAGTCCAACCCAGTCCTAACACCTCAACTAAACCATGGCACCAAGTGCCACATCCAGTCTTTCTTTAAACACATCCAGGGATGGTGACTCCACCACCTCCCTGGGCAGACCATTCCAGTACTTTCTCACCCTTTCTGTAAAAAGCTTTTTCCTAATATCCAACCTATATTTCCCTAAAATACCTTTGGAGGAAACAGCAAATTCAATCTATTTAGTGAACTGCTATAGCATGAGCAAGACAGAGGAAGTACTTAGGTGCCAGTACATACAGGCCACTTTTCCACAAGAAAATGTGTATCCAAAGGAATGTGCAGAGAGTTTGTGTGCTATGATTAACTTCTGAGCAGTTAAAGCTCTGGAAAAAGCCATGTAACAACATCTTCACTTCTTCTGCAGCAGAACTGATTATAAGATTTTTCACTTCTTGGGAACAGGACTTTGGGCAAACAGTTCTTTTAATTGCATTCTAAAGAAATGTGGCTGATAAGGTTATAGATGTTCTCAGGCCTGTGTGTCCTCAGGGAGGTTACAAGCCTCCTGGACCTAGAAATGAGGTCTAGTGTCCTGATCCTGCAACTTCCACCCCTGTGGTCATCAGGGTGGCTGTTTTGAGGCACAAGTTTTAGTAATCCATCAGAGAGAAATCAAGTTTGACAGTTTGTGTTTACAGGTGATTGATTAACTGTGAAGGGAGATGATGGCGATACTTGTTTGAGTTAGATGTATATATTTATAAGTAGTTCCTCTTCGACTTCTAATTGTGACAAACTCCAAACACTTAGGGTAATGCTTCTCACAGTTACTTGTTTACTCAGGCTGGCTTGGTTTCCTTTTTGGGTGACTTCTGTAAGAAGGGACTGGACTTTTCCTTCATGTTTGGGGACAGGAGATCAGTTTGCCAGTGTTTGAAAGGTGGTTCTTCAGAGATGAGACTGTATTTTTCAGGTTTGAGGAATAAAACTCCACATTTGTTTTGGTATTAATTATCTCTTGAATCTCTCTGTGGACATTGCTCCTCATTTGTCTAGGTTGTAAGTCTACATAAACTTCTCTCTGTTTACAGCTTTCAGCAGAACACTTACAGCAACACAGATTCCTGTGCACTTAAGGCACTGCAGCAAAATTTCTAGAGCTAGAATATTTCCAGTTTCAAATCTAAGATTGTTACAGTGCAACCTGTGAAGTCTTGCAGGTTGAGGGGGACATTGCTGGGACATTGCGCCAAGGCGTGCAAGAAAGCTCACTACAGGCTGCTATATAACCTCCACACAGCTCCTGACAGACAATATTTCTCTCATGGATGTCATTATTTCTTTTGGCTGCTGAAACTATGAATGGACATGAGAATTTGATGCCAGACTTGTAATGTATCACATGCAATCTTTGACTGATATGGCCACTCCTTGTCTATTGGCAAGGTTTCTCCCTTCATTTGTTACTCAGTAAAAATGCAGTCTGGACCTAGCTGAGGCTTCTTGAAGATGTTCTGGTGTGAGAATTTTGTGTTATGATTTTTATTGCAATCTGCTCCAGTTCTCAAAATGATAACTAGTACCAAGACTCAATACTTTTGTGATTATTATAATACAGCCTCCTAATCCAAGACCTTTCAGAGATCTCACAAAGAAAAGTAGATTGGATTTTTGATAGTTTTTGTTGGTGTTGCTGATTTCTGTGTTGGGTCGGGGTTTTTTTCTGGTTTTGTTTGGTTTTTTGGTATTCTGTTTTGCTTTGTCTTTAACCCAGAAAAAATAGGATCCCTGAGTACAAGATTGTCTTCAAGAAAAAAAGTGAAGTTGGGCATATTAAAATGACCAGATCAAAATTCCAAAGTTAAAGGAGCACAAGACAGTAAGAAGACTAATAGGGGAGGTGTGATATTCAGAAGCATCTTGACTTTTAAGAAGTGTTCTGCAAGATTTTGAGAATGACCATATTACATAGTGTAGGTAGAATTTCTGACTCTGAGTTGTTGAACTATTGTTCTTTACTTCTCTTAGTGTTGTTCAATATGGTTTAACTTACGCTCCCACTGCTTCAGTGTCTGTGCATTTATTTTCTAAAGATTTTCACAGTTTCTTCATGTAAGACCTGGCAACTGACCAGCTAATGTCCATGCTTTTCTCTTATTGAAATTGGTTGGGGACCAGCTAACCAAGCAGACTGCTGGAAAGCAAAAGGACCAGGAGAAGGCCTACCTGTCAGCATGGCTGTTCTGAGCCACAAATTATTTCTTTATCAGTTCCTTTCAGTTGCTTGACAAAAGATGACCCATTCATCAGTAGTTGGCTTGGCTAAGTACGAAAACATGTGTGAGCTGCCTACTCTGTAATGATTGCTGTTCTTGCTTTGACTGCAATGTGCTGCTTTGCAAATCAATTTTAATAGTGAGGGTGAACAGTTTAGCAAAGAGACTGCCCAGATTGTAAAGAGGGGTGGGATCATCAAAACATCTGTCTTTCTGGTTTGGTATAAAATGCCACTGAAAAATCTGACACTCAGTGTTCTCCCTCAGTTTTGAGTAGGTTGGGGGCTGGGGACAGGGAAGGAACACAAACGTTTCAGTTCTCTCTACTTAAAGCAGATGCTGACATCTGCTCAGATAAAACAAGTATGTAACTCGTCCAACACTGCTTTTAGGAGATGTGTAATGTTAGGGCTTGTTTATATTGCAGCATTTCATGTTGTATGTGAATATCACACCTGACATTTTGAAGACAGCTGGGTTCAATCTCTGCTGACCGATCCACTGAGACCAGGACCGTGCCAGCAAACCTGACTCTGAACATCAGATGGTGGGATTCAGGCAAGCCTAGTTTTCAGGCTGATATTAAGTTTAATACCTATGTCAGCTAATGTTTAATTTTTTAGCAGAGCATCTCTTGGAAAGCAGCACATCATCGCCGGCAATGGTGGGTAGTACAGAGGCACCAGACCCATGTGTTCTGCACAGGATCAGTCCAGATGTGATGGGAGCATTGGCACTGCCCCAGACTGCTAAGCTAAGCCTGGCTCGCCAGCTTGCATGGCTCTTCTGTGGGCGGTTGCACACTTCTGTTTGCAGGATTTAGCTACTCTCACTGACTTGTATAAAAGTTCATGTATTTCATTCAATAAACAGCAGCTTGGGCAAGCCTGGAGTGTTCAGTGAGAGGTGTAACTTTACTAGAAATATCTAAAGGTTTGAATGTCATTTTGACACAGTGTGGGAATTTCCAAAGTACCAATATATTTCCCTTTCTAATGAGTCTTGGATAAAATTCTCATAACCATCTTTGCTGGATTTTTACACTGTTATTCAGCAGCTCATACAGTTCTCATTTATGCCCCTGTGGTTTCAGTGATTTCTAGATGTTCCTTTTCTTGTGGTTAGCAGTGGTAGAGTTTTGAATGTCATGGGCGTTGCAGAACTGGGAAAAATCTGGGTTCTTCTTACCAGCCATGCTTCCTTTCATGGTAAACAGGGGAAATCCGGAATTTCTCCAAGATGACAGAACAGGAGGTGTGGCTTTTTTGTTGTTGTTTTTTGTTTGTTTTTTTTGTTTGTTTTTTTTTTTTAATTTAAGCAAGCTCTATACTTAAGTCTCAGTTGGCGTGTCAGAGGAAAGCAGATACTCAATTCTGGTTGAATATTTCAGAGATGAAAGCAACAGGATGGGCAAAATTACTGACAAGTATATGTTTTGGTACTGGAGACCACAGAAATGGAGACCTTTTGTTTATAAGAATTTTCATTAGGGCAAACAGGAGTGTTTGAAGATGGAAGCTTAAGTGCATGAGAATTGAGAGTTTGACCTAAGATAAGGCTCTGACCTAAGACTAATGTTCCTTGTCAGTTGAAAGAGGAGGATGAAATATGATCAGTGGCATAAATTCGGAGTGAGAGTCCCATCTGGTGTCATTTAGCTCAATTTCATTGACTTAATCCATTTTCAAGGTAGTGAAGTTAAATTGAATTATATAGTCTGAGAATCTAGCTTTTTGTATAACCTCACTGTTTCACAGGCAAATCAACACAGAGTTAAACTGCAGTCCAATCCTTCTCATAGTTTTAGCTACCT
Organism: Illadopsis cleaveri; assembly: GCA_013399915.1. Classification (NCBI taxonomy): domain Eukaryota; kingdom Metazoa; phylum Chordata; class Aves; order Passeriformes; family Timaliidae; genus Illadopsis; species Illadopsis cleaveri. Next base: position 114,309 of record VXBB01007274.1, on the reverse strand, counting down.
CTGGAACCCTATACAGCGTGAGATGGAAGTGCAGTGTAGTAGGTCACTACCTAAAGACAGAATATATAGACCAGCAGAGGCTTTGAGAGATTGGCTTCTCCCTTTTCTAATCCATGATCAACTCTAGCTGTACCATACCCTCTGCTTCTCCTGTGCTTTAATGATGGGGATTCTCCAACATCTCTAGGCAATTTGCTCCTGTTCTTTACAGAATTTTGATACTGTTGCTTCTGCTCATCCATGTAGAAATGGATGTAGACATTCACTGCAGTGATGTTTGAGTGCTACTGCCCCTTTTAGGCTACCATCTCATATTTAAGAGTCTGAGTTCATTCAGTCTCTTCTCACAGCTTCTGTTTGTCTGACTTCTGATTAATCTTGCTGCCTTTCTTCAGGTTCTTTCAAGTCTTGTTTGTCTTGCTTGATTTTCTGTATTTGAAGTGCATCACCTCAACCTTGATAGGGCTCACAGCTGGATCTTGCCCGTGATAGGAGATAGTCTTAAGTCTAAGTCAGTCCATAGTTGTGGTCATATGCCCTTGTATGAAGATTACCATCTCGTCACCAACATGACACTGTGGCCATCGGTTGTCCAAGATGCTGTGTACATACCTCAGTGAGGGTGCTCCATTTTGCTGGTACTTGCTAGGGCATCCCAGGAAGGGAAATACCCTGAGTATGTTCAGTTTC
>VXBB01007274.1:107500-113035 GCA_013399915.1 Illadopsis cleaveri | reverse complement strand
TATAACAAATATTATAATAAGGAACTATTAGTATAGCAAAAGAAGGAGGATCTAGGTACATCACATTTAATTATCTTTCTGGTTAGAAGGATGAAATGCTAATACAAAATGCTAGTGCAAAAATGTCGGGTCATTTTGGTGTATGTATAAATATGTCTATGTGTGTACATGTTCATGTACAGTGGTCTAAATTACTTACAGTTATTTTTCATTGTGATGATAAAAGGTTGTTTAAAGAAAAGATGTTTGCAAATAGTACAGATATTAGTTTCCAGAGGTGGATTTACCTCTCCAGCACTGGACAGAATGTGAGCAAATGAATCTGAAACAATGACTACTGAATCAAAACCAGGTGATGCCTGGTTCAGACAAGGAGTCTGAATTCCTGACATTTAACTACCAGAAACATCTGTTTCTGTGTGTTGGTAATTCCACCTTTTTTTTTTTTTAAGTGTTTTTAAAGATGGGAACAATTTTATGAATTAAANAGGACCGTGCCAGCAAACCTGACTCTGAACATCAGATGGTGGGATTCAGGCAAGCCTAGTTTTCAGGCTGATATTAAGTTTAATACCTATGTCAGCTAATGTTTAATTTTTTAGCAGAGCATCTCTTGGAAAGCAGCACATCATCGCCGGCAATGGTGGGTAGTACAGAGGCACCAGACCCATGTGTTCTGCACAGGATCAGTCCAGATGTGATGGGAGCATTGGCACTGCCCCAGACTGCTAAGCTAAGCCTGGCTCGCCAGCTTGCATGGCTCTTCTGTGGGCGGTTGCACACTTCTGTTTGCAGGATTTAGCTACTCTCACTGACTTGTATAAAAGTTCATGTATTTCATTCAATAAACAGCAGCTTGGGCAAGCCTGGAGTGTTCAGTGAGAGGTGTAACTTTACTAGAAATATCTAAAGGTTTGAATGTCATTTTGACACAGTGTGGGAATTTCCAAAGTACCAATATATTTCCCTTTCTAATGAGTCTTGGATAAAATTCTCATAACCATCTTTGCTGGATTTTTACACTGTTATTCAGCAGCTCATACAGTTCTCATTTATGCCCCTGTGGTTTCAGTGATTTCTAGATGTTCCTTTTCTTGTGGTTAGCAGTGGTAGAGTTTTGAATGTCATGGGCGTTGCAGAACTGGGAAAAATCTGGGTTCTTCTTACCAGCCATGCTTCCTTTCATGGTAAACAGGGGAAATCCGGAATTTCTCCAAGATGACAGAACAGGAGGTGTGGCTTTTTTGTTGTTGTTTTTTGTTTGTTTTTTTTGTTTGTTTTTTTTTTTTAATTTAAGCAAGCTCTATACTTAAGTCTCAGTTGGCGTGTCAGAGGAAAGCAGATACTCAATTCTGGTTGAATATTTCAGAGATGAAAGCAACAGGATGGGCAAAATTACTGACAAGTATATGTTTTGGTACTGGAGACCACAGAAATGGAGACCTTTTGTTTATAAGAATTTTCATTAGGGCAAACAGGAGTGTTTGAAGATGGAAGCTTAAGTGCATGAGAATTGAGAGTTTGACCTAAGATAAGGCTCTGACCTAAGACTAATGTTCCTTGTCAGTTGAAAGAGGAGGATGAAATATGATCAGTGGCATAAATTCGGAGTGAGAGTCCCATCTGGTGTCATTTAGCTCAATTTCATTGACTTAATCCATTTTCAAGGTAGTGAAGTTAAATTGAATTATATAGTCTGAGAATCTAGCTTTTTGTATAACCTCACTGTTTCACAGGCAAATCAACACAGAGTTAAACTGCAGTCCAATCCTTCTCATAGTTTTAGCTACCTCTGGAACCCTATACAGCGTGAGATGGAAGTGCAGTGTAGTAGGTCACTACCTAAAGACAGAATATATAGACCAGCAGAGGCTTTGAGAGATTGGCTTCTCCCTTTTCTAATCCATGATCAACTCTAGCTGTACCATACCCTCTGCTTCTCCTGTGCTTTAATGATGGGGATTCTCCAACATCTCTAGGCAATTTGCTCCTGTTCTTTACAGAATTTTGATACTGTTGCTTCTGCTCATCCATGTAGAAATGGATGTAGACATTCACTGCAGTGATGTTTGAGTGCTACTGCCCCTTTTAGGCTACCATCTCATATTTAAGAGTCTGAGTTCATTCAGTCTCTTCTCACAGCTTCTGTTTGTCTGACTTCTGATTAATCTTGCTGCCTTTCTTCAGGTTCTTTCAAGTCTTGTTTGTCTTGCTTGATTTTCTGTATTTGAAGTGCATCACCTCAACCTTGATAGGGCTCACAGCTGGATCTTGCCCGTGATAGGAGATAGTCTTAAGTCTAAGTCAGTCCATAGTTGTGGTCATATGCCCTTGTATGAAGATTACCATCTCGTCACCAACATGACACTGTGGCCATCGGTTGTCCAAGATGCTGTGTACATACCTCAGTGAGGGTGCTCCATTTTGCTGGTACTTGCTAGGGCATCCCAGGAAGGGAAATACCCTGAGTATGTTCAGTTTCAAAGTGAGGTCAAGCTTTGTCTGTGATAGCTGGATCTGCTGGAAATACAGCAGAAATGAGCAGCAGGGGCATACAAATAAATAGCCTAGGCTATTAGCTGGCGTCTCAAGCCTGGCTTTTCTTTGGTAAAATTTGGGGCTATCAGCCAGCACTGTGAACAGAAAGCATTTGTTTCCAAAGCTTGTAGTGCCCGAGCCTGATCTTTGCTGCTCTTTTTCATTACTTGCACATGGGAAGGAGCAATGAATGGTCACAATGGTGAGGGCTGTGTGGGACAGGGAGTTCTGCACGTCAAATCCAGCTGCTGTCTCAGTACAAGCTCCCTGTGATGTGTGTGCTTGTTTATGTTAATTTGCACTGTAGTAATTTTTAAATGCAATAAGTTGCTGCATAAATGTGAGCTGTAAAATTTATTTTGAAATTCTTGTATTTTATGTGGTTTTATTCCCACAATTACACTAAAGCTGTAATGACCTGTTAAATTAGAAATAATATGTCCAATGAACAAAATCACATACCAAACAATATAGGACACATTAAGTAATCATGTAAGAAGCCAGCTTAGTACTTCACCACTTCATTAAAATCTTGCACCTATGTATCAGTTTCCATGTTCTGTACAGTCTGATAGTTAACTGACGTCTATTTTAATAAGAGAGTTGAACCAATACTGTTAGAATTAAACCACTATTTCCTGACATCAATACAGATCATGTGGTAAGATACTGAAATGCTCTGTGGTGACTCTGGTCACATCTGCAGTCAGATCTCTGTGTGCTCTTCAAAAAGGGAAGCAAACATCTTTGGATGTTGGCCTATAATAAATAGACTCTTGAATAAGTTTGAAACCCTCATAGTAATTCCTACGCAACTAAAGCATGAACTTCAATGCTGTAAACAGATCTGCACAGGGGAAGAATTCCTACAGCTAGGCATTTGCTGCATGGCTTCAGCACTATTCCATGTGGGGGGAAGGTGTCTTTTTGGAAAAGTCTGCATGGGGATGTTCGTACACGTGCATTTGTTTTCAGATGAGGGAATAAAGGGAAATATAGGCCAAACCCAAGGCTGGAAATTTGGTTGGAAGCAAATCACTAGGAGGTCAGCAGGCATGGCGATATGTGGAAACTGTGCAAGTACAACTGGAGCAGAATTACACCATGTTTACTGATCATAATACAAACAAGCGTGAAGCAGTCAAAATGAAAATTAGTATGAAGGAAATAAAGAATTACTGTAATATAGAAATAGAATATATAGAAATAGAATATATACCAAAGAATATAAAATAAAATATAGATACATATAAAATACTTTTATGAATTAAAAAAAAAAAAAGTCCTCAACACATATATCTGTAATTACCTGGTTTAGTCTGTACCTTTGATTTCAATCTCAAAGAACAATTGGGCACAGGACAGTCACTCCTGCCCCATTTTCCAGTATATGCCTATGCAAAAAAAAACCCAAGCAACCAACCGTCCAAAACAACGAAAACCAGCAAAAAGAGGGAATATGGAACAAATGGAGGAATATTTTCTAAAGCCTCTTGATAGTGATTAAAAGTCTAATTTCCTTAAAATACTGTTTTGGATTTAGGTCTTTGTTTCATTCTGGAATTGGGATTTTTTTTAAAGTAGTTGAGGAATATCACTTAAGGATTGGCTGTGTTCCAGCATCCAGCTGGCAGAGCTATAGAGTGTGTTAAAGTGAATAGCACACATATTCTGCAGTGGCTTCCCCATCCTGCCAAAGATTTAGACTCTAGCTTAACTGTCACTGAGTCAAATGGTATTACTCAGATGTTTAAAAATTAGGTTTTCCTAGGGTAACAAGTTTTCCTAGGTCAGCAAGTTTTACCTGTGTGTTAAGTCATTTTTTCCCTTTCTTGTCTTGCATTAGTCCCTCTCCACTTCTGGAGAAGCACTTTTTGTGCGTGCATGTTTCATTATTTCTTTAATAAATTTGTAAGAGGAGCTAGCAGAAGTTTTACTGAAACTCTCTATTAGTCAGCATGCTGCTGATTGTTGGATGTGGGACATGCTTGGAGTTTGCATCATTAGTACTAAGAAAGAGTTCTTCTTTTTCCGTTCTTGCACAGTTGCTAGGACAGAGTCCTCCAGGGGACTGGAGCTCCTGTGGAACAGGTTCAGATACCCGAGGCAGGACTTACTGAAACCTCAGCTGTCCTTAGGCAGAGGGTTGACCAGCAGTTCCATGCCAGCTGTTTTTACTGTAAAATTTAGGACACAAGCTAATTTCTCCCATCTCCCTCCTCTTCTGCTTCTAGAGTTGCTGGAACTGTGGCCGGAAAGCTAGTGAAACCTGCAGTGGTTGCAACACAGCACGATACTGTGGCTCATTTTGCCAGCACAAGGACTGGGAGAAGCACCATCACATCTGTGGACAGACCCTCCAAGCCCAGCAGCAAGGAGAGACACCAGCAGTGAGCTCCTCCGTGACACCCAGCAGCGGGGCCGGGAGCCCCATCGACACTCCACCAGCAGCTACTCCGAGGTCCACCACCCCGGGAACCCCCTCCACCATAGACGCGACTCCTCGTTAAAACTGAACTCCAAACTCCGGAAACAAACACACAACAGAAAATGAAACCAATTCTTCATCCTCAGATGTGCAAAGATTTTAACTGAACTGTCATATTTCAATACTTCAATAAGAAAGAACTTACTGTATCTTGAGGTGGTAGAAAATACAGAAGGCCAGTAACGGGTCATAATGACTTATTGTGGATAACAAAGATATCTTTTCTTTAGAAAACTGAAAAGAGAGCAGAGAATATACACAAAATGATAGATTTGACCTCCTCCCTGTTATTTTCCAGTAGCTGGGATTTTAAACTAGATGACCTCATTAACAGATGCTTTACCAAACAGCAAACCAAGAGATTGCTAATTGCTGTTGAAAGCAAAATGCTAATATTAAAGTCACAATGTTCTTTATAACAATAAAGGAAATTAAAAAAAAAAAAAAAAGAGAGAGAAAAAAATAACCCTCAAGGGCATGAGCATTGGATACAGCAGTAGACATTTTAA
>VXBB01007274.1:0-105000 GCA_013399915.1 Illadopsis cleaveri | reverse complement strand
AGAAAAAAAAAAAAAACTTTTGTTACTTTCCTTTTTTGCTTGTCACTTATATACAGGCTATGTGAGAGTATAATTTGTAGGTATAACATAAAAAAAAGTTAACTTCATTGGACTATAACTGAATGGCGGTCATTAATAGGAATAGGGCGTCCTCTATCTCTCCTCTCTCTGTCTCTTTTACTCTCCTCTTTATCTCTTTCTCTGTCATGAGACTGTGTGTGACAGGGGCCGCCTGTCTCTCTTTTTAATTTTTATTTTTTATTTTTTTTTTATTTTGTGTAGGTGCATGTCTTGGGGATTTAAAAATTACAAGGCTGGTTTACTTATGCAAAGCATGCCTATGTCTGGAATACGTTTAGGGGAAGAAAGTGACTCCATGTTATCCGAATTCCTCAAGGAACAGAAAGTAAAAAAAAAATAAAAAATAATAAAGAAAATTAAAATTGGAGACTGTTGAAATGCAGATTTGAAGTACTTTCTTATTTTATTTTTTGGGTTCCGCGACATTATTGTGAAGAAGAAAAAAAAAAAAAAGAAAAGTTGTTGTGCAATACTGAATTTCAGACATGTACCACAAGTTAATGGTAGACTAACACTGAGGGGGGGTGGGGTCTAGGCATTGTGCTTTTGTCAGCATACTCTTGAGCTTTTAAGTCTACTATGTCTGAACTGTGGTTTCTTGTTTATCCTTTTTTTCTTTAGTTGGACTGTAATGTATGGTCTGTCAACCTGTGAATCTTTTAAAGTATGATTCAGGTATTGTTGTATTCTTTACTGTGTAATAAAAATGTTAAAAAATCTGTATTCCTACCTTTTCCTTAGAATTTCATTCCCAGTGTTCCCTCTGTGAATGGTACTTTATGAACCACTAGTCCCAGAGCAGGAAAATGTCACTTGAAGTGTGGCCGTGGGTCACAGGGTCATGTAATGTCTTTTTTTGCAGTTTCTGGATGAGACAGGACAGCCTTGGTGTCTGGCTCTTGAGGCGATCTCCTCTGATTTTCAGGTTATGGCTGTATCCAGCTAACTCAGATCTGTTCCTTGTTTGCGGCAAGGAGAGACCTTGTAAGAAAACCCCCAAAATACCTAATCACTTGAATCAGAGATGTGCTTTGTCTTCAAAGTCAAACTTATGTCTAGATTAATTGCTGTCATAAAGCATATCTGTTTTTAATGGTTCCTCTGCACTTGAGCTTTTGCACAGACCTCTATTTCTATTTTAAACTTAATGGGAATACTCATTAAGAAAGGGAAGCACCTTCCCAAAGGTGTAGACCAAGCAGTAACTTTTACAGTCTTTGTCCAGTGCAGTTCCCAAGGGTACTCTGGTACATGCAGGGCTTAATTAACCATGCTGTCTCCAGAAGTTAATCCATTTCTAGTGTGATTGTTACAGAAATTAAGACTGCCCTAGCAAGAAGAGAATATCCTCAATGTGATTTCCATTTATATCCAGTATTTGGTCCTAGCTCTGTACCCTGGTCTGCTCCCAGGTACTTCCTGCAAGTGCGCAGACGTTGCTGATTGTGTTCAAAGATGGGTGCTTTGCCAGTGTAAACCATCCTCCCTGGACCCCTGTAATTCTCTTGCTTCTTATTGCAGACACATAGTAGTTTTTAAGACATGAAATAATTTCCTTGACCACAAAGATTTAAATTGGGATTTGATAGCATCATTCCCCACCTCCCTCCCAGAAGTGGAGAGAAAGTGTGAGCATTGCAAAGCCTATTTAATGGATCAACGCTTCTTAGAATTATCTTTTTTCAGTTTGCATTTTTGGCAGAACCAGATATATCAAAATAGCCCTAAGACTCCTGATATGGACCATCAGCTCTTCACCTTGTTAAATAGAGAGGAGGTACTTTTTGTTCATTTGCAAGTTGGTATAAGGTAAAGAAGATGTGCAGCAGCATAAATAAATGCATCACGAAGACATGTGAAATGCGTTTTTATTTTTTTCATGTCAGAACACCAGCACTGACCTAAGCCCTCTTTTAAGGTCCTTGCCAGCCTTCTAGTAATTTGATTAATTTGTCTTATCATCAGTACAATCTGTATTCTTGAAAGCATTTTGGTGTTTAGAGTTTCAGTTAGTGCTGTTCTTGAGCAAGCCCAGTGTTTGTGAATGACCACCTGAAAGTCGGAAGTTCTGTGCCTCAGCAGGGACTGTGGCTTTGGCTCTGGAAGGGCCACTGCCAAGTGAGAGTTGATTTTTGACCCTTCCAGTTATACTGCCATTAAATGGCATTTAGAGTTGAAAGGGAATTTGAGCACAGACTTATCAGTTTTCAAACCACAGGCTTCAGAGAGTGGAAAATAGTTGTCAGCCTACACCATGCACTGGGAAATGGTAACTATGAAGACTGAGAGGTTCTGCCCTTGGATTGATTTTTTAATGTGTGTTAAACTGCAGCACCTGACTTTGTAAGCTGAGGCACAGGTAAAATGTAGATTATTTACCATTTTAACTCATTCCCCCCCCCGCCCAAATCCATGGGCTGTAAGTACCCAGTCCTGTGTTAACAGAGCAAACTCAGGAAGTGGTGTCAACTCTGATAAAGCTGCTTTCCCCTGCCTTAGTGTGAGACATCAGCTAAAACCAGGGTGATTTGCTTCATATTTTGGGATCTTCAGAGAAGTGGTGGAAAATTTAAAATATCTATCAGAAGAAAAGGAAACCTGGTAAGATTCAAGTCAGGAAGTAACGTGTTTCTGCTTCCACTCCCCTATCTGAGGTGTACTGAGGAGGATTAGGTCACATTGACAAACTGACTGAAGAGCTGAGCAGTAAACACAGGGTTTGAGTTTGTACACCTTGCTGCAGCTGCTTTCCTCTTCCTGTAGCTCCCTTGTTTCTCCATCAGTTATTCCAGCTCTCAGACTTGATTCATGTGGTGTATGTGCCATGCTTGGAGCTGAATTTTCTCGTGTGTATTGGGCACAGCAGTAGGAACAAGCAGTAACTCCGGAATCCTTGGGTTTTCCCTTACATGTCTTTAGTCTTAGCATGCTTGAGAAGAACCAGAGACACTCTCCCCATTTCCCCAAACTGGAGCCCTTGTCCCTGACATGCAGCTGCCGTCTCAGGCAGACAGAGGCCATTTCTGAATGGGTCACCAAGGCCAGTAGATTTTGCTGTTCCCCTCCTACAGCCAAAGAAATGCCCTGTGATAGAAGACAGAGCCAGCTGAGTACTGATCCTGTTCACTTCCTGCTCTCAGAAGGGTTTCCCCCCACTCCTTCCCATGTCTTCTCTTCACCAGTCTGGTTCACAGGACCTTGCTGTCTGACCCAGTCACTTCCAGATCAGCACATCTGCTCTGGTTGCTTCAATGCACGTAGCACGGCAGTGAACAGTTAAGGGTTGAATAGTTAAGGACTATTTCTGCACACCCCTTGCTCTGCTGTGCCTGTTTTTCGCACCAGGAGGCTGGGTTTGGCAGGGAGAGAAGGAGCCACTGAGGTGAGGGTGGCTGGAAGGAAAGCCAAGGTACTAAGGCTCATTAGGTGGCTCTGAACCAGGCTGGGCCATGTTGGACTGCATGAGAGGACACCTGTGGTTTTTTTCCTTGCTATTTCTGCCCTTGCTTTGTCCTGCAGATCTGAGCATTGTGCTGCCGTTTTTTTCATGATAAAAAGGACTGAACAGTGCTTCCACCTTTGCAAAACCATGTTGAGACCACCAGAGAAAAGGGCAGTACCTAAGGTAAGTATTTATTCTAACAGCAGGACACCTATCTTGAGGGTACTTGAAAAAAAGAGGCAACATAGAGCAGAGGAATGTAAACATCCTGGCTTTGAAGGCTAAGGCCATCTTGTTCAGTCTAGATCAAACACCAGCTTCTAGGCATGGGCATGAGCCCAAGAGCACACAAAGTACATGCACAGTTCAGTGAGCACTGGTGTCCCTGGGCTGCACCAGGCAGACACTAACAGCAAAGGGGGAATTAAACACCGGAGCGCACTGACAGAGTTATGTTTCCTTAGAAATCATTAAACCCAAAGGCAAGTTGTTTTATAAAGGAAACACCCTGTGTAAAGTGCAAGAGATGAAAAATGACAGGGAATTGGCTCCCAACCACACTATGAACTTGGAAAAAGCAGCAGATGTAGACTTGTGCAATTTTCTAGCATGTAATTTGTTTTTACATTATATACAACTTGAGGTAAAATGCACAGAGACCCTGTCCCACAGCTCATGTTAGACAGGCAGCATGGCTGTGTAAAAATGGTTACTAGTTCTCTCTCCATCCTGTAGTTCTGGCTCCTCTCAGGGGCAGTCAGTGTGTGTGAGAACAAAGTGTGCTGAGACCTGGATTTACCACTGTCTGCTCAGAGCCCAGCAGCTTCTACAGGGCCTCAGCCAGCCCCGACACAGGAGCTGGGGAGAGCATACACATCCATGCTGCACCATACAGATTTTTTTTCCCCTATATTTCTACTCTAATAAGGAAGACATGCTCTGAAGCAGCCCGGGTCTCTCCACTCTCCTCCACCCCCAAGCAGGCAGCAAGACAAGGAGCCATGCAGCTTCCTGTTCCCCACTCTGTGATGCAATTGCAGCAGCTTTTGCAGAACACTTGGAAGAAAACTGTGCTTGCATCTTCTCCTGTTTGTATCTTACAAAGACCAAATAGATGCTTTAAGTCTTTTTGCTGTCGTTGTTTTTGTTGTTTTTATTTCTGGATAGGAGAAAACCACAAGAAAGACTGACATTAAAGTTTCTCTGGATGCTCCTTCTGTATGTCCAGCCTTGCACTCTGAGGCCAAGCGGGTTGTCCTCAGCACAAAACATCTGCCACCCATGTAAGCTCATGCACTGTAGTTTGCATAGCTGTGCTTTCAACACCCTTCCCAAAGCAGTCCCTTATGCCCCATGTCCAAGCTCTTTACATTTGGTATTTTAACAACCTCTGAAATTTTTTCACTTTTTATGTTTTTGGGTGTTTTTTTTTTAATTAATGTAAAAAGCATTTTTTGAAGCCTGATGTCAGTTGTGGTTGATGGGCTTTGTTTATTCATGCCAGTTAACAAGCTAAGTGGAGGTCTACTGTACTTTTGCAAGCAATCTTAATCCCTTCAACTGAATAGCAAGAAGAAAAAGATGGGTTGACAGAGGCAGTTAGCAGAGATCATACTTACACATGTTTGTTTTCAGTAATTAGTCACAGTGTTAATAGAAACATCCACTTTAAGCAAAGACGGCTGATTTGCACAAACAGTGGGCCATATGCTCTGGTGGGTGTGGAAGGGGGTTGATAAAGCTAAAAACTTTTCAGGATTTTTATATGTGAAAACCTGCTATTATATTTATTCATTTATTTATCCAGTGTAATTATTTTCATGCCAGTTAGTGTTTGCAATATTTTCCACTTCAAAACATCAGAATAAAAACAGAGGTCTCCATGTTCACCTTGTCTGTCTCTCTCTCTTTTCTCCCTCCCCACCTTTTCACACACACACACACACACACACACACACACACACACAACACACACAGAGAACAAGGGAGTTTTTAAGTGGCTGTCTATTGCTCAGGGCTTACATATGGATAGCATATGAAAATGAACTAGGTTGTTGGTGTTTTAACAATGTAATTTAGATATGTTGCCTTTTTTACTTTTCCAATAGTGCCAGATGGGTTTTGCTGCCAGAGTATGAAAGCAACTGCTGCCTTTTATAAAGATTTATTATTTTTTGGTGATATGATAGACTAATACTAGTTCCAAAGGGGTAGATATGCTGAGTTGTTAACATACCCCTTTGATTCCAGCGCATTCTGTTCCTGTCAAGTGTAATGGGGAAACTTCCTATATGCTATGAAATGCTATTCAGCTGCATGTCTCTCCAGTTTTGGATTTGATTTTGACTTTTTTTTTTTCCTAAATAATAAAGCTATTTGATTTGACTTCAAACCGAAGCCTTTTCTCTTTGACAAAATCATAGCTTCACTTTCATAAGGGGCTCATGATCACTATAGGTTTTCAAGAGAGGAAACTGTTAGAGTTTGTGTTTTTGCTTTTGCTCATTGTTGTGTTTTTAAACATGTTTATAATTTACTCAGCATGATGTTTTTGACTTTGTTCATGTGAAACATCAGATATTTTGCAATTCATCCTCTTGCAGTAGGCTCAGATTGGAATCACAAGCTCCAGCTTTGGGATACATCCCTGATTACCTGGGGGGAGCTGCCAATAGAGAAAAGCATCTTCCTCTGTGTGTCCTGTGAGTCTGAGTTTCTGCCAACCACTCCCAATGGGGCCTGGGCACTTCGAGAGGGTTTGTTCATTTCTAAATAACAGCAGCCAAGTTGCAAAACAATTCACTACTGAATCTACTGCCTGATTCAAAATATGATTCTCAGTCTTATTTACATCAATACTTTACAGCTGAGAAACAAGTGCAAATCCATTTGAAAATCTAAAAGACTGACAGAAATGAATTCACCACTTGGATAACAAAAAAAAACAGGCCCACACCATCCAGGCACAGAAACAGTTCTGGCATGTTGCACACCCACAGCTTCTTAGACTGCCTTTCAGTGGCCTCTTTGGTCATCCATGTCTTCGCAGTTTGGTTTGTCCCACCAGCTGTGTGATGTCTCTCTGTCCTGCAGGCTGCTCTTCACACAGAGGCCAAGTCCAGAGTAAGGAAGTAAGGAAGGCAACCACTGGCAATGCCCATATATTTCAGTGTGAGGCAGGGAAAACTAATGGGAGAACATGGTTGTAGTGTGTAAAAGTGTGCTGTAGAACAAAGAGAATAATCTGCTCTCCATGTCCAGGAGTGAAGGCAAAGAAAACAATGAGCTGAAGTTGTAGCAATGCTTTAAGTTGCACACTAGGAAAAACTTTATCCTGGAAAGGATGTTGGAGCCCCAGTAAGGACTGCCTGGGAGGGTTTGAAATCCCTGTGAGAAGGGAGCTGTTATGGTCAGGCTATACAAATGTCTACCTGACTGACTGGACACGGAACCTGCCTTGCCCCTGGGATAATGGACTGGATGAATCCCAAAGTCCTGAGGGGCATCTGTTTCCTTGGTTACTGCAGCAAACCATCAGCATCAGTCTGCATTGCCCTTCTCATTTGTTCCACATAGGCAACATCATTTGCAAAAGTTTCTGCTGGACAGACTTTAGTTTGTAACCATGGCAGATTAGAGATCTTTGGCTGACTCCTTCAGCTCCTTCTGTAGTGGTGTTGCCACAGCTGGCTGCCCTTGGCCCAGGTTTGTGTGGCATTTGTGCATCCCTTCATTCCTCTCATAAAGCATCACAGCTGAGGGCTTTGGCTGTGCATCACTGGTGGGTAAAGGAGGGTCAATGGACAGGCCAGTTTGGCTCCAAAGGAGCTGTTGCTTTGCAGGAAGCCAGCAGCCCTTGAGGTTCAAGTACATCTTTGCCTGTACTAATGTGGCTGGCTTTCCTTAGGAGCGGTTTGGCACTTTGCACCAGGGGTCCCAAAGAGGGGAAGTGCTGTGAGGAGAAGTGAGGACCCTAGACAGGATGGCAGACTTCAGTGGGAAACACTGGAGTCAAAGCCAGGCTACTTTTTGCTCCCTTCCCATCCCAGGGTAACGGCCTACCAGCAGTTTGACTTTGAGTCACGGTGGTAATTCATGTTGAAAATCATCATTCTTGGCACATGTACCAAAGATTAAAAGAAAACAGGAAAAATTCCTCTCCGAATGACAGATTTACATACCAGGAGGAAAAAAACCCACATAAAAATCTGATTTGAAGAACACAATTATAATATTTTACCCTCATTTCACTAACCATTTTATTGACTGAAAATGGAGCTACCTCAAGACTACAGATCTAAAGTGCTAACAAATTAAAACCATACCCAAAGGAGAGAGACCACTAATCTGAAGCACGCCTCCCTAAAGAATTTCCGAAGATCTATAAATGCCATATGCTGAATAGACAGTATTTCTTTTAAGGTACAAGTAATTTTTTTTTCCTGAATAACTGACCAAATGCAGTCAAATAGGGAAGGAAAGAAGACAAAGGACACCACATAAGAAAAATAAGAATGCTATACCAGCACGAAATACCAGCCAACATGCATATGGGAACACTTATTTGATCATCTAAATATGCTTATTTTATACAGTGGATATCCAAAAGTGATTGCATTTGCACTGATTCACTTAATGTAAGAAATAAAGTTGGCCCAATATCCATATTCCACAAACAGAGGTAATAAATTAAAGAAGCTGACGCTCTTGCTGGCAAAGCACATTTAAAATATGAGCCAGAGAGAGCACAGCAAAGGAGAATTGAAGAAAAATGGAGGGAGAGAAAGAAAAAGTTGTTGTTTTGTAAATATAATTACTCTTTGAAATGCAGAAGTGGACACTAAGTGAAGACTCTTGCATGACTCTGGAGGCCTCAACAGTGTTTTTCCTGATGAGTCCAGAGAGTGATGGTGTCTCTGTCCTGGTGGAGCACTTGTCCCCTATCTCCTGCTCAAGTCTCCCAGGCTCAGGAGATGAAGTTCTACACTGTTGTGGCATCTCTGCAGGGTGGTGACTTGTGCTGGATGTACTTCCCTTAATATCTTAAAATTGCACTCCACACTGTAATGAAACACATGCATTCATGTTATGAAATACATAAATATAAACTGACAATATATATGTGCTTTAATATAAGACAGAGAATATCTAGGATGTTCTCAGTCACTCAGTTCTCACCTTCATTACAGCTCTGTGAGCAGCCAGTGAGTCCTGGGGAACATCAAGAAAAAACATCACAGACTCTTTCAGAAGAATCCTCCTCTACATGAACTAGCTTTGTGATAATTTCATACGATGATAGACCTCTGGTAAAGTCCTTCTGAGATGCCTCAGAGCTTCCCAGAAAACAGATATGAAAACAGCAGGTATACTTTGGCACAAATGCAGCCCCTTGCAGCTCTCCTCTCTCTATGAACAGCTAAACCAACGTTACTGAAACCCAACATATAAGCTGAAACCCTGTATATATCCCTCAATGTATATTTCAGCCTTGCATCATACCCTAGACAGCCTCAGGTAAGATGAGTTGCCAGATGGCCACCTCTGGTTACACTGACCTGTCTTCATTTAGGCCATGGGTACTGTGGAAGGCAACAGGGTTTCTTTGTAGCAGTTGACTTCCAATTTTCAGGCATTCAAGACAAAATGTCACTGGCTAGTTAGTTTTGGAAGATACTTTTGTTTTGACAGGAACAGCATAAAACTATTCAGAGGAACAGGTCCTTGCTTGACTGTTCCACTGTACCTGCACAGTAAAGAAGTTTATCCTCATGTTCAGGTGGAACCTCCTGTGCATCAGTTTCTGCCCTCTGCCTCTTGTCCTATTGCTTGACACCACCAAGGAGAGCCTGGCTCCATCCTCTTGACACCCTCCCTTCAGAAACTGATGGATGTTTATGAGATCCCCTCTCAATCATCTCTTCTTGAGGCTAAAGAAACTTGCTGAGGTTTAAGGCAGTGAACAAGCTCCTGCACGGCAAGCTGGTATCAGGATGATGCCATGCAGATTTTTAGACAAGCATGGAAGTAAATGGGATGAGATGCTGCCATCCACTGTGCCATGCTGAAGTAAGGGAGGAGCTGCCAAGTGTGGCAGGAGCACAGGAGTGAGCTCCAGAGTGCTCACAGATGGAGCCAGGCAAAGGGACAGCTGTTAGCAGGCATGGACGCTGCTCGTGCCTTGAAAACAGGGTAGAGGCCTCTCTGGGGAATCAAATCATTCTTGGATGACATCCACTTGGAAATTCTTCCTCAGTAGAAGGCAGAGGTTTTCACTCAGCAGATTGCTCAGGAAGGCTTTCATCCCTTTTTTTTCCCTGTCATTTTTCCCTCCTTGTACCAAGTGCTAGCCCCCAGCCTGCTTTTCCTGATGCATGCCATGTGGGCTGGAGAGCTGTATTGCAGTAAATGCTATCTGGGAAGCATGTCTTTGTGCATTGCAAGTATTTGTCACTCTTCAGGCCATAAACTTCCTAAGGAGTTCTGTTTTTCCTGTTAATATGGAAACTGAAAATTACAAGAACTCCTCGCTAAAATGATATCTTATTTTCTGTGTAGCATGGATTGACATGTACATATGCTGCTGACATGTAAGAAAAGCAGCTATCTGCTCTTAGGCTTGCTAGAGCCCACTCATAGGACACAGATCCAGACTGAGCGAAAAAAAAGGGTGTTACTGTGAAAAATCCAGGGTATGTTTCTCAAAGGCAAGTGAATTCCTTCATTTCAAGATAAGAAAAAATCCCCCTGCAAATAACTTAGAGTGGTTAAGAGGAAATATCTAACTTGAGTCCACTAAAGGAAGCTCTAGCATTAAAAATGTCCTTCTAAAAAAGGGAATGACAAGGCTTTGTGAATGACAGACAGAATGCACAATAAAAATCAATAGAGTTTTCATCTTTCTCTTATACATGCCTCTAAGGATAAGTTATCTCTTTCTTCTCAATTCACACTGGGATAGCAGCAAATACAATCATGTGTGAAACAAGCACACATGATTGTATGCACATACCAATGTCTCCATGTTCATATTCTCTTTCATCTTCATATGTCATCCATAAGGTTTTTTGTCCCATTTAAACTGAAGCCAAAAATATTTTAAAATATCAAACATTTACTGCAAAACAATTGGCCAAACCAAACTTCTCATTAAAAAATAAAATTAATAATTTCAGAATGCTTTGGTTCTGTTTTAGATATTTATATTTTTGAACGCTTTTAAGAGTATAAATCAGCTGCACTTTTGAAATTGTGGTCATCTGAAAATGACAATCCATGTTGTTTTGGAAAGATGTGATGCAGTCACTTACTGTTAGTGTAGCTTAAAGCTATTGTTCAAATGAGGCTCAGAAGAAAACCAACTTTATCCTATAGGTAGATTTAAGGTTTGGTGACTATTATTCACTATTAAAAAAAAAAAATCGCAGATGTAACTTTATATTTACACAAATGCATGTTGGACAATTCACTGTACCTCTACCTTAGGTAGGGCCATTAACTTATATATTGTAAGAAATATCTTTACAGCCCTATGGATGCAAAGACATGCCTGCAAATATCACCCTAGAAGCAGACAGTTCCAAAATCTCCTGCTGCTCTGGGGCAAGGGAGAGAGCACAGACACAAAATCTGGTCTGAAAGCTTTATTTTCCAGAGATTTAACAGCAACACCTAAGGTAAAGGGTACTTTCTTGCTTTCTGGCAAAACAAGCCATGCTTTAAGCAGTACCTAAGCTATGAAAGAAGTTGCTCCTCCTGTTCACATTTGCTGGTGAGAAGGCAGCTGGTACCATTGATGACATAAGAGGAGAAAGGGAGGAGCCATCAGGTAGGCACTGGGCAAGGGGATGGAGGATACAGTCAATCCATGGAAATGGGCTGCTCTTACAGCAAGTTCTCATGCTAAACATGGTGTCTAAATAGTCCACCAAGTCACAAGGGTTTCAGACTTGTTTGGTAGGGTGGTTTTTTACCAGCATCATTAGGATTTGTCTAAAGCTCATGCAGTATTTCAGCTGCATGGGGTGTGATACATAATTTATTTTGGCAAGCAAAGCTATATATTTGAATATGTAAAGAATAAAAAGGGACATAAAATTCCTTAGGACTGTGATTAAACTGCAAAGATGAACAAAAAACCAAAATAAGGGCGGGGGAAAGGGATGTATTTATATACGTCAATTAACTGGTATTGTATAGGTAGAATTAGGCATAATTTCAGCTATATATTGGCTGGTCAAGTTTCTAACAAACTTCTTCATCCTAGGGATTTTTTGCTACTGAAAGCATTTTGTGCTATTAGGCTTAATTCTGCAGCAGATTCCTTCTAAAAAAGGCCTTGGTGCAAATGAAAGTCTTTATTGAGGAATCAGTGTAACCTAGTGGAGATCCTTGAGGGCAGATCAGTGAAATGAGAAGAAAAATTATTATTCCTGCTCATTGTTTCGTGGGATTTTTTTTTTTTCAGTTAGTGAAACTTGAGGAAACAGTGTGACGATTTTTTGATTATCTGTTTCTATTAAAAGATCAAGTCCTACTTTTCACTGGAGTACACTCAAGTGTATTATAACAAGAGCTCTGTTATCTTCAACAAACTAAAGCCATCACTATTTACTCCAGCATGAGAACAGATTCTGCCTACAGAGTCAAAGGATACAATTCTGCCCTGAGGCTTAATTTGTCCTTTTTATAAAGTGACCTAAATAAAGCATACATGCCACCAGGAGAACAGCAGGTTTTGAATAAGGCACAGACACCATTTTCTGTGTGACTGCTTCTTGTCTTTGTAATGCATAGCTGCATGTGTGGGATGCCAGCAAGACTAGCAGCTTTGCTGTCGCCAAGTCTGAAAACATTTTGCAGTTTAAAGGTCTACTCTTCTAAATGGTCTGCATTTCCTAAGATGCATTTTCTTATTGAGAAATTAGTGTGCCTCGCACGGGTGTGGGGTGGGGTAGTGTTCAGCATTTTGGGAGATTTGACTAAACAGTTAGGTGTAGCAACCTCAGGAGGCAAACCAAGCAAACCTGTTATAGGGGCTGCACAATTTTCCTGGAACCACAGTACCAATCCTTAGGTTTTAAAAGACTAGCCTTTGACCAAGCGCCACATTGCACAATACTGTAGCACTAAGTGACACATCCAGTTGTTTCTTGAACATATCCAGGGGTGGTGACTCCACCACCTACCTGGGCAGCTCACTCCAATGCTTAAGAGTACTTTCCATGAAGAAATTCTTCCTGATGTCCAACCCTTGGTGCAGGTTGAGGCCATGTCCTCTTGTCCTGTCAGCAGTCCCCTGGGAGAAGAGACTGATCGCCATCTTGCCACAACCTCATTTCAGATGGTTGTACAGAGCAATAGGGTCTCCTCTGAGCCTCCTTTTTACCCAGGCTAAACAACCTCAGTTCCCTCAGCTGCTCATCATAGGACTCATGATTTTACTGGGGTTTGCAGGCAGTTTGTTATTTGAGCTGTCCAATGCACAGGGTTGGAGAGCAACATTTGAAAGATCAGTTGAGAAAGAAACAAACTATTTCAGGAGATGCAGGCTCAGGAATTAAAGGAGGCATAGAATCACACAGAATCACATTATGGTTGAGGCTGATCTGGAGGTCACTGGGTCCAAGGCCCCTGCTCAAGCAGAGCTGCCTAGAGCTAGCTGTCCAGGACTGGGCTCTGACTTATTCGCTCATCTCTTTAACAAATTAAAGCTCCACTGGAGCAGGAGTCGCATGCCATTGACCTCCAAGCCAGTTCAGATCCAGCCATGAACGGCGATTTCTTCTTGCATTTAAATGTGATTTATCACAGTCTCTCTCAGCTGAAGTGTTTGCCTGAGGAGTCAGATGACATTATTTTTGAGTTTTGTGTTCTGAGGACACTAAGAAATTCAGAAAGCTCAAGTTTTTCCTTCAGTGATCTGGCAACCGTGAATGCTTGCTGCAAACAGAGGCAATGAAGGGTAAGATGAATGAGGAATAAAAAATGAGGATTTTGGAGCTCCCACAAGAACTGTCTGAGGGCAAACTGTGTCAGCTGACATGAAAGGAGGACAGACATAGAGTGGAAACGTAAAATCCTAGGAGAGGCAATCTGTCGCAACCTGCCTAGGCCTCTGGCTGGATCTTCGGGGGCAGCGATCTTCCCTAGCGAGTTGCCTTGAGAAAGGCAGCCTCAGTCCAGGTGGTGCAGACACCCTGGTGGAATGATTTCAGCCTAGGACTGATCTCAGCTCATAAGTGATTTCAGCTCAGCTTTGATTTCAGCTCAGCTGTGAGCATTGAGCCTGCCAGCTGTGACCGGGCTCTGTTGTCAAGACAGCTTCCTAAGCAGGGCTAGTCCGAGGCAGCATCGAAGAGAAACACAGGAGCCAGGATCGATCTCCGAGAGCCTTCTTTATTCTTCAGCCGATACCCCAAAGATGCTGAGGCAACTGCTCATCGGCTCTTTATACACATGAAGAAGGGGGCAGGGCCTTACAAACAACCAATAGGGTCAGGGATTGAAAACTTTACCCAGTCAGGGAGAAGATTAATAAACAAATCAGGGGATCAAAACTTGGACCAATGGGAAGGGAGAACTGGGGTACGGAACAACCAATCATGAATCAGGTAATTAACATACAGGGAAGTGCTTTAGCTATTCAACTGGCTAACTTTCTTAAACTCTTGTGGCCCTCCAATGGAGTGCTGAATGCACTACCTTGTCTGGGTCTTCCTTGGGGACATGGGCCTCCACAGGAATCAGTTTGACAACATTTGGGGGAGGTCATTGTCAGCCACCCATTCTCTTTCCCCTTGGGTTTATGGGCTTCATTGAGGCCCTGGCTCTCTGAAGATGTCTGAGTTATGCTTCCTTCATACCTATGTGAATATCACTCCACCCTCCCTTTAGATGCAAGCTTTGAACACTGAAGTCCTTCTCTCTGCTGCCTCTGACTGCAGGTGTTTACAGCCAACACAAGATGAAGCACAAGACAAACACAGGGATGAGGTTTCTGGGGAAAAGATCGGAATGGGCATGCTCCTTCAGTGTCACAGGAGAGGAGTGATGATGGAGACCAGCTTCTGACCCTGTCCACCTCAACAGAGTACTTTCATCTCAGCTAAAAATACCACATTAAGATAAATGGTCTACTTAACAGCACTCTTTTCTCTCGGGTCAGGTATTTTCTAAGCACTTTAAATGATGATTATTTCTGAGAATGTTGTTGCTGCTTGGTATGTCTTATGAGGATACTGTAAAGTCTGGTAAACCAGATTTGGGATGATGCAAAGCACAGCATTGATAGAAAAATTCTTTACCCTTTCCCTACTCCTACACTTTGGTTTTTGTTTGGTAGATTCTCTTGGTAGTATTTCCCCAGGTCTGGGGAACCAAGCAGGATGCAGATCCAACCATGAAGGTCTCAGTGATACAGGCTGTGCTCAGGTACTGCCAGGTAACCACTGCCTGCTCTGAGTTACATCTCTGAGCATCTGTCATCACAAGGCAGGGCTGTGTCTAGATCCTTCAGTTCCCTCTTGTCAGTGAGAAATTACAGATTTCTGTCCATCAGGGGAGGGGGAGGAAGGTTGTAAGAGCTCAGCCTGCCTCACTCCTTGCTTGGCACACAGCAGCTCACCAAGCTCTAGCTCTGCTCTTTACTCCTTCAGTGGTTTAGATTCCAGCTCTCCTCTCTAATGCCACTGGTTTTAGGATCTGGGGCTGTCCCAAGCAGTGGGACTTAAACTTCTGAAAACATGAATACACAATGTGACTGAAGAGGCATCCCTAACATTTGCTGGAGGAACTTGAAGTGAAACATTACTTCTTTTCCAGATAAACTAGGAATTATCCACAACCCCATAGCTTAATACAGAGGAATGCAAAGAAACTTGGGTAGTAATCAAGCAGCATGTCAAATGGTTCATTCCAAAAGTACAGAGCATTGCCAGGGAGGGAGGCTCCTGAATGATCAGAACCAGAGAAAAACAGGTCTGAATGGGACTTCAGGAGGTCATGTAGTCAATTCCCTGGCCCCCAGCCAGTTTGGTTAAATGTGTGTTGTTCCTGACAGATGTTAGCCTAAATTGTTGGGACCGCCAGTGTTGGAGACTCCACTTCTTCCCCAGGCAATCTATTCTAGTACTTCCCTAATTGTACCATTAGAAAGTTTTCCCTAATGCCTCAGAAAATTTTTATACACTTCCTTTGCAGCAGCTGAACTCCAGTGCTTCTTGACCTATCCCCTGCAGATGCAGAGGGCAGGTTACGCCTTTCCTCCTCACAGCAGCCTTCATGTACTAAAAAGCTGTTACCATCCCCTCCCCCGTCTGTTTTTCTTGAGACCACACCAAGCTAATTCCTTCACTATTTCCTCCAAGGTCATGCTTTTTTAGACCTCTTGTTGCTTTTCTTTGGACATTCTCAAATTTGTCCACATAGGTCTCAAATTACAGCTATTGCCAAGGAAAAAATACATAGCATTTCTCCAAGTATCTTTCTTCAACTCTACTTTTTATACACCTCACACAATGTTTGCCTTTTTTCATGACACAGTTTTGTTTAATTTTGTTCTCACCAGCCTCAGATTTGTGATTAATCCTGTCAAAGTGCAGCACCTTGCATTTTCACCGTGGAAATTCATCTTGTGTGTGTTCCAGGCCATTTCACTGGTTTCCCAAGGGCACTTTGAATTCTAAAGCACTCCTGCAATAAACTTGCAGCTCCTCCCAGCAATATCATCTGCTGACTCCTTTCCCATCATCCAGGTAGTGATAGCACTGGGCAAAACTGACTCTAACATCCCACATTATCCTGTCCAAGGCACCCATTCACAAAGAGAGCAAACCCTTCCAACTGACCTGCAGGTACAGGTACCAGAACAATTTGCAAACAGCATATACACTAGATTGCTTTCTTGTGAAACTTGCGATGGAAAACTGTCAAAATCTAATTAAAGCAAAGGTAGCTGCTATCCACTGCTTCTCCCCTTGTTTCAAATGATTTGTACTTGGTAGATACAAGCTGGATACTAACCTTTTCACCTTCCAGTTCCTCCCAAGAAGTTTGCTTGCTTATTTGTGAAGTGTTTTTCAGAGACTGCAGTTAAGCTGACATCTCCATGATCCTCTGACTCTACTTTCTGTCTTTTCATTGTCCCTTCCTTTCCCCTGATGATTTCGAGACTCTTGGTAACCCAGCTGCTTCTTGCAAGGCCTCAGTGATAACTGCTGACAATTCAGAGGTATTCTTGTGTCAGACAAGGAAGCTCAGCCAGTTGTAAAGGTGAGCCTACCTAATTTCTCTCTGGTTTGCTCTTTCCTTTTGTCCTTGGAATTAATGACATTAACCACCTGATCGCTGCTATATGGATGATAGATGAAAAAAAAGTCATTAAACACTGTGACCTTCATCTCTACGCTTCCCATTCCACTGGTCTTTTCCTTACTAGAAAAGTATAGTGATTTTCTCTTGACCTTGATGCCTCTGTTCTTACATGCCTCTTTTTTTATACCTGCCTTTAGTAATCTCATCTTCTGTTTACTTCCTACATTTCGTCTTGGGCGTGAAATGAGTAAGGAGGTCATGACTTTGCTGAATTTATATCTTTCTGTAGCTGATTTCTTCTTCTAATTTTTTGAGAAGTTGCCAGTTCATTTCTTTTCTTTCCACAAGACTTTGCCTATCAATCCTTTGCAGTTACTGAAGTTTACTATCTTGCATTGCATTTTTTTCATTTTCCTTGTGAAGATTTTAAACTTTGTCATTTTATGTTCACTCTCATACAAATTGTGTTTTACCTTTAAATTTTACCTTTAAACCTCAATGCCTCCTTCTCTATAGCCATGTGAATAGGGGAGATTTCCTCAACCCTTTAGTATTTGATTTGTCTGCCAGCATCCCAGGAAAGCTGAAACCCTCATGCTCGAGCAGTCTGTGAGTGTCCTGTTATGGGGACCCTTCACTGAACAATCCTGCTGGATAGGACAGTTCCACTGACTTATTCAGGGAAATACATCAGCAACATAAGGGACACTCCTCAGCAGGTTTTCCCACTTTATCACCCATCGGTGGATCTTCCATTTTGTCTGAGTATGTTCCCTGATGCTGGTGGCTGCCAGCATCTGCGAAGGACTCACACCAACACTTTATGGAATAACACTATTTATTAATAGAAAATTGTGACTGGTTAAGGTTCGAGAGTTGCTGGTGACAGTATCTGACTTAGAAATGTATTCAAAGCAGCACAGACAAGCTCTAAGCCCCAATAAATGTATTCAGTACACACAGAGTAGGGTTCTTACCCAATAGGCATCCCTATGGGGGAGAAGACAGGTTCACCTGTCAGCTGATCCCAGCAGTTACAATGGAGTCTTCCCTAACTTTTTCCCTATTCTTGATTTACTTTTATACCATTTCTTTACGCTTAGGTGCAGCTTGAGTGACTTTAGTTGTAAATACTTTTGTTACTGATTGGTGTCTCTCACTTCACTCTTAAAGAGAAAATATAGATAGCAATAAAATATAGAGCACAGGCCCAGTAAGGGGTGGTTGTACCTTGGACATGAGTAACTTTGGGATAGAGGTATGAGTTAATATTACAATTAGGTTATAATGAACCAAGTTTATCCAAGGAGGGTGATTTCAGCACTGTTGTTGGCTCAAAAGTAAGGCATCTTCTCTTATCTCCCTTGGCTGACAGACGCTATGCAGTTTCTCAGCTGCAAACTACCACTGAATTCTCCTCCCTGCAAAGATTTCTACAGAGACTGGCTGTGGTGTCTCCAGTTGCTCCACCCTCCATTCCTCCCCCTTAACAGGTCCTTCTGGCTGCAGATTGTGTATGGGGAATCATCATGGAGCATTCCATCCAGGGTGCAGCAACCATATTTTACTCTATGATTTCTGTACTGTTATAACTTCTGTTAGAATGTGAATGTAACTTCTCAGTTTCCTCTGATTTTACCCCCAGCCATCTTTCCATCGGATCCCCAGCCATCATTCCATAAGGATCTAAGCAGAAAAAGATTTTACTGTTTTCCTTATCAACAATTGTCTTTCAGGGAGTGACAGAATATCTCCCTTTTGATATATTATTTTCCTTTCATATAGTTGAAATATCTCACTACTCCCAATTTTATTTTAGCATGATTTTGCTAATAAGATCTTAAGAGTGTCTTGTTAATGTGATTCACGCTAGAAAGCTTCCCTTCCACTACAAAGCGAGCCTGCTTTTCTTCCTTAATAATTTTAAAAGTCTGCCAGAGGTCTAAATCCCTCCACCTCCTAGTGAATTTAGGAGCTGAAGGTATGTAATGCAATAGCTTCTCCCTTCCCCATCCTTGTCTTTTCAGAATGGTTAATAAATTATATTCATATTCAGATAATTTTAGAGAATCAGACTATTCTTTGCAGATTTTAGGGTCAGATTTTGAGACTTCCCTCCTCTGACCAAGGTTTATGGCCGGGAAAGGTACTCACAGATATCCAGATGCGAGGCAGCAATCTGCCTACATGAAATAACCATGTGTTTTTCCAAGGAAGTATCCCCAGAGAGAGAGGATGCTAAATCCCAGCTGCTGAAGAGCACTGGGGATTCACAGACACAACTTGCCAAGAGCAAGATGCTTAAACAAGCGCTTTCACATGGAAGATAGGGATGAGGAGTCCAACCACCACCAACCATTTGTGAGAGGACTGAGGAGAGGAGGAGATGAATCCTGGGTGAAACATTCATTTCTGCCTATGCAGATTTGTGACCCCCATCACCCAGCCTGAGAAAGCTAAAATATTGATCTGGGGGTGTCATGTGCCTTCACATGGTGAGGCAGCAGTTAAATGCCTCATGCAGTTTAACCAGGCCAAGCATACGGTGCTGCACCTGAGTTAGGACCACATCCAGTGTCAACACAGGCTGGGGATGAACAGATTGAGAGCAGCCCTGTCAAGAAGGACTTGGGGGTGCTGGTGGATGAGAGGCTGGACATGACCCAGTAATGTGCATTCACAGCCCAGAAAGCCAAACGTGTCTTGGGCTGCATCCAAAGTTGTGTCCGCAGCAGAGGGAGGGGATTCTGCCCCTCTGCTCTGCTCTGCTCTGCTCTGCTCTGGTGAGACCCCACCTGCAGTGCTGCATTGGCTCTGGGGTCCCAGCACAGGAAGGACACTGACCTCTTAGCACAGTTACAGAGGAGGCCACCAAGGTGATTGGAGACAAGGTGCACCTCTCCTATGAGGAAAGGCTGAGAGAATTGGGATTGTTCAGCCTGGAAAGACAAGGCTTCAGAGTAACCCAGTTTTGGCCTTCCAGTACTTTATAGGAAAGATGAAGAGAGACTATTTACAAGAGTGTTTAGTGACAGGACAAGGGGGAAAGGATTCAAATTGAAAGAGACTAGGTTTAGGTTAGATATTAGGAAATAATTCTTTACTGTGAGGATGGTGAGGCACCGGAACAGGTTGGTCAGGGAAGTTGTGGTTGCCACATTCCTGGAGGTGTTCAAGGCCAGGTTGGATGGGACTCTGAGCAACCAGGTCTAGCTGATGTTGTCTGTGCCCATGGCAACATGGGAATGAAACTGGATGATCTCCAAAGCCCCTTTCAAACCCCAAAAATTCTATGATTTTCTGAAATGGAGGATTCAGAGTTCAACATAATGTCTTAAAATTCACCCAAATGTCATTTGGAGACAGAAGGCCCTGATGTCACCCCTCCCTTGTTAGGCAACCCAGCAGGGAGAGCTCAGCCTGCACTCAAGTGATTTTCCTCTTACTCACCATACTTTCTCCCATGAACAAAAAACCCCAATTCTGCTGTTGTGGAATTCCCAGACTGCAGTCTCAAGGCTATATTATTACGTGTACACGTAGCTGCCATTAGCTCTAATAATGTGTGCATTGTTCAGGGTGCAAACAGAGAGCTCTGCTGCCACCACCCATTAGAGTGAGTAGTGCCTTCTGACTTGCTGCAGCCCCAGCAATCGCCTGAGGAGCCAAGGCTTGCCAAAATTTATACCTAATGCTTCTATTTTTCAAAGCACAGAGCTGCTCAGTCTCAAGGAGATTCTGCAGACTTAGGTAGTGGGAAGGATGACAGAAGCTGTCTTCATCTGACGATGGTGTCTGCCTGGTCAGTGAGAAAGATGCAGAAGTGCCAAAGGAAAGCACTGTTTCTTTCTCAGAAAAGACATGTGGTACAGCTGCCTGCATAGCAAAGAGATCTGGCTGAGTAACAGAGGCTGGGCAGAACATCTGTTTTGTGTTTCCCAGGCTTCTGACAGCAAAACAGAGTTAATCTGGGGGGTTTGCAAGTCTTGCAGTCATTTTAAACAATGCTTTTGCCAAGTTTTCCACTTTTTGTTAATAAGATTGCTCTTGATATCAAGATATGACTTTAGGAAAAAAGTCATAAATATCTGCCATTACCTACATTCCCTCACACTACCTTTTTTGTTTGTTTGTTTTCTCACCAAGCTTTAAAATATCCATTCAAGAACTGTGTGAGAATTTCTGTTGGTGATAAAACCAGAAAGATTTCTTTCATGAACAAATGAATTCTTTCTCTTAGAAGAGAATTACATATACTGCTGCCTTATTTTTCCCCTCCCCCTCTAACTCTTGGTTTCCAGATGCAGTGAAAGCTGGTTTGAGCAGAAGAACATATGTTTTCAGCATGAATTCTGTTGGCAGGGCACTGCT
The DNA here is from genome assembly GCA_013399915.1 of Illadopsis cleaveri. Taxonomy (NCBI): domain Eukaryota; kingdom Metazoa; phylum Chordata; class Aves; order Passeriformes; family Timaliidae; genus Illadopsis; species Illadopsis cleaveri. The sequence continues at coordinate 83,792 of VXBB01007274.1, read as the reverse complement.
GCACAGTACTGCAGAGTTGCTGCAAGCCATCCCTGACCAACATACATATATAATGTGCTCTAGACATTATCATGCTTCATTTTTATACTCCTCCCCCAACCTTCTGCAAGTTTTACTTTAATGCAACACTCCAGACTTTGTGCTCTATTCTGCTGCTGAACACTTGAGTGTTCCTATCAAAAAATGTTACAAACTGAGCTCTCCCAGACGCAGGGAAAAGGCGGCTAACTTTAATCCTTCCCTTCAGCATCCTGCCTCTTTGATCTGCATCTGAGGCATGTGGCTATTCATATTTGTTAATTAAAAAAATAAATTATATTGTCCAGTGTTCTACTTATAGGTTGAAAGAGTTATTACAAAGGAAGAACCTTACATGTGGCTCTCAGTGTTTATAGAGATCTTCCTCTTTGCGTATTAAAAATGGATAGGATTCTTAATATTTTTCTGGTGATGTTTAGCTCCAGCCAACTTTGGACCAGCTTTGGGCTCACTTGCTCTTTTCAAATAGTCTCTTGCTCCACAAGGAGTAGATTTATTTTGGGACGAAGTACATTTCAGCAAGATCAAGTGTGCCAAAATCCAGTCCTATAGTAACATCACAGGGCAACTGTACTATAAACATGTCTTATCTTAGCAAGCAATATATCAGAATGATAATGTTTCCATTAAACATATTTTCAATGACAGAAGGTTAGAATCACACTTTGTTCAGTCATAGATGCTTGGCTGAGTCATCTGCTAACTTGCTGCTTGCCTTACTCCTGTCATATATTATCCGTGAATGAACACAGCAATTTCCATCCCTATTATTCTTCGGGTTCAATCATTTAGTGCACTCCACAAGGCAGCTATAAGGCTGTCTTTCCATCATATCCTCTATTACTTTAGCTGCTACTGAATTATCAAACCAGCAATCCATAAAGCCCTTACAGCTCATATTAATTATTAGAAACTGATGAGATACAAGAACATTAATTGAATCCTTTCATATGCTGCTTTTAAATAACCAACCCAGCCCATGATGGGAGCTTTTTTGAGATATGCTCTTGTGCATACTGTGCTAGGTTGCAGAAATGAAGGTGTTTGGTTAATTAGTATTATTTTACTTTGCTTAATTTGTCACATAATATAACAGTAGACTGTATGTACATCTTAAGACAGCACTATTCACTAGATGATTTTCTCCAAAATTTTTTGTGTGCCTTGAACAATTATTCTGGGGAAACACAGCGCTATCCTTTTGAAACTGGGGACTAGACATAAATTTTGTTTGTGGGAGTGCAGCTTATAAAGGGGAATGAATACGCTGGTGTATGGCTAGATATGATGACAGACTTGGAATGATGTAAGCTGTTACCATCTCTGATTTGAGATGTGAGCATGTGGATGCATTTCCTATACCATAATGCAAAAACAAGACAGATTAACTGAAAGATCTTCAGAAAACTGGAAGTCAATGCATCTTTTAAACCCAAGTCCTGATTTACAATAAGAATGTTATGTTTAGTTTCCCCAGCTCTCCTGAAATCAAACAACATGAAAATGTTTGCAGATGACTCCAGGCCTGTTTCTGCCAGCAAGTGGCACTCATGGTTTAGGCCAGTAGGGGTGTAAGTTGATGAAGGAGGACATATGAAAGACTTGAAAGCCCAAAATTTAAAGTTAGGACACAGAAACTGTGCTGGCCTGCTAGCTGATCCTATAGCACAGAAGCTCCACATGGGCTTGACACCTGCATACAGGTGACTTCCTAAATGTTAGATCAGACCTGTTAGCTGTTTCCTTGACCCATCAAAGCCATCAGGAGCAAGGCTCCAAGGAAGAGACAAGTAGGAAACTAAGTTCTTATAGTATGCCTCATATTCAGCAAGAAATTCATGCCATGAAAATCACAGGAGATGTTGTGGCTATACTTTAAAGACCATGGTGCACTGGCTTTCCAGCCCCTTGTCTTTCTAGAACAGCCAAGAAGATAGGACAGGCACTCATGACAGTGCAGATATTTCATTTTCCTCTTGTGCCTGTATGAGAAGAAACTTAACATTGTCTTTTGGAGAGTAGAACACTTTAAGCCATAGGGTGCAGTAGAGGAATTTTTCCAACAGATGTCCAAGGCGTGTCACCATGCAGCAGATAAACCACCTTTCTCTGGATTAGGAAAACACAAAAAGTGAGATGCAGCCCACTGTTCAGACCCCTCTTCTCAGGTACAAGTGATCTAAAATTTTTAAATGAATGTTAATTTGAGGTTCAGAAAGAGAATTTAAGATAAGGACAAATAAAGGTGTATATATATAAAATGTATAAGCTGTGAAACAAAGCCAGCAAACACCATTGAAAGAGATGATGTAGATGAAAAGTGGATGTATAGAGACCTACATATACTTCCAGCCTTCAGAGAGCCACTTACTACACCCCAGGGAGCTGTCTGAGTCAACCCCTCTGCCTAACACAGGAAAAAGGCTTGTACAGAGGCAGTAACATCTCCAAAGACCAGACTCTGAGGACTGGAAATCATTTCTAGCGAAGTTAATTGTTCTAAAACACTCAAGCTGCTTCACTTCTTGTGCACAATAGGCAGTCAGGTAAGCCACAGTCTAGTGCTGGTAAGGTTGTCTCTGAACTTCTGGGGGCTCAGCAGGCAGCAAAGGGCATGGGGGATCCTGACACTGGGAGGAGGGCATCCAGCCTCTCTCTGCAGACCTGCATGGCCTGGGGGAACTGGGAACCTGCTTTTAAGGTTCAAATCCTCATACAAAGTCAGAAATCATGTATATCCAACAAGATCTCACAGCAGCTGAATTATTGGTAAGAAGTTGTTTTTTTTTTTTTTCCTCCCAGGAAAAGAGAAAGAGAAAATGAGGCTCTGCTGTCCAAAGACCATGTGGAAGCCTTTTCTTTGTGGTTTCCAGTGTTGTTGGAGTAACTCTAAGAAAAGCCTGGGACTTAAGCCTAAACCTAAGGGGCAGATTTGAGACCTTGCAGATGGGAGAGAATTGTAAGATTATTCCTGGCCAAAAAGACCTCAAATTTGCCTTTATACCTCCACCTCCCTGTTCATGAGTGGAGGATGGCTCATTGGAGTAAGACAAACAAGCAGCTGTAGTTAATGCCACTTGGAGGAAGTACATACCTAGTTCTGCATCCACATCCCAAATTACTGTGTATCTGCTTACAGCTGGGCCAGACCTTTGGCGCTTGAACTTGCATCTTCTACCTGCAGCAAGATATCACATCTATTAATAGCACTGTGGGCCATCCATCCTTGTTGAAGGCAGGTAAAGGATCTGAGACCTCAAGGAATGCATTAGAACAAGAACAAAGATTTTTTGGGGGGGAGTTTCTGAAATGCCAGGACTTGTTCTGGCACATCATGAAAAGAGACACAACAGAAGCCAGTGGAATGGCTTAGACAGGCAGGCATTTGTGCAGTTCACAGAAGCAAGAACCAGAATTAGATTGATAACTTCAGTTTAAAACATTCTCAAATCAACCTGAATGTATTTACCCACCCATCCACATCCTCAGGTCATTTGGCTGTGAGGAGAACAACTGAGGTATTGTCAGTACACAGGCTTGCATAAGAGTCATGGCCTCATGATTTCTTCTACTGTGAGATAAAGAAACACTACATTTACTTCTTGATAGTCTATTTTTGTATGTGAAATTGCTTTGCACTAGCTTTACACAAATGGGCACTGACTTGTATCTATTAGAAGAAAAATAAACAAAAAACCCCAAACAAACCAAAACAAGCACATAAAAACCCAGACAGAAACATAAGACCCAGAAATAGGGATAATTTTTAGTGTGGTAAGGGTTGCAGTCCCTGATGTTGTTTCCAAGTGAATATCCTGCAGGTGTATTCCACCAGGCAATACGTTTTCATGGTCAGTTTTTAAGATTAAAGAATATGAGGGGTGTGGTTCAATGATGGCAGGAGATGGACCATGAAAATGCATGTAATAGCCTATTTCACAATATATCTGTGAATAAATTAAGATGGGAATTTGAGAGTGTTTAAAGTCAAAAAGGAAGTTTGATTTTCAAATAGCCTGAAAGCGAGACTGCCAAGCTCTGGGAAATGGGGCTGGTGATGCACATATCTATGGCAGCAGGGGACAACTGGGACCCAGGAACTCTATTTCAGACACGTTTTTGTATTTGTATATTTAGGTGAATGTTTTTCTTAATCTCATTTTTTACATGTTTGATTTGCTAGGAGAATGCTAACTTTGCAAAATTGATATCTTTACAGAGTGGAGAAATAGAGACAATATAGGATTTTGTCAGTGAGAGAAAAGTAGAAAAAGACCAATAATTTACAGAGCCAATTATTTCTTTTATCAAGTCAGTTGAGTGTAACAGATTTTAAAGCAAGATTTAGCAGTTTACATAGCAAAGCTATTAAAAGAAATAGGTTTACCTATGACACAAAAACATTTTCTAACAATTTTCATCAGATCAGGGTCAAGAGGAACATCCCAGAAATAGTTTACAGGGATAATTCTGGACTCTCTATGTGAAAATATTTATAATGAGAATATGGTATTATGAAATTTTTCCATTCTCATGAGAAACTATTCCTTGATGTCTCTGCACATACATTATTTACTTTGCATTTCAAAGGACCTCAACCCAGGTAAAGGTTTCAAGTGCCCCAGTGTTTCAAGACCGCAAGTTCATCATAAGAAACTGTCTCAAAGAAGTTACAGTAACTCAATCTGCAGTATCCTAGTGCACACTCAAAACTGCTATTCTGAGATATAACCATAAAAATGTATTAAAAAGAGGCTGCTTCAGCCTCCAAACTAACATGGACCAGAAGTTTTAACCATAATTCCTGCAGCTGTGAGAATATGTAAATGGCACAGGAGGACAGGAGGAAATTTTACTTTTCCAGAATTCACTTTCTGATTAAGAGTGGAGTTACTGTATAGGTGAAGATGTAAGCACAAATGTCAGTACTGAGCAGCCAATGACTAACTTGTTGTTGCCAACAGAAGATGTACTTTCAGCTTGTACTGTTTTATTCTTGTAATGACCTATTCTAATTAGTTTTTAGCTCAATGCACTAGGAGACATTTGGTAACTGGAATTTTAAATATTAATGCAGGAGTGTTTAAGATGTGTCCATTAAGGCTGGTAAAGTTGTGTTTGATTAACGGGCTTTTCATAAATGCACTGACACAAACTCTTTTTTTTTTTTAATTAATTCAGCCTGCAAATGAACATCATCCATTTTGCTATCATATTTTATCAGTCTGTAAAGTGCATTCTCACTTCAATTTTCAGCCCTGAATGCAGAACACTTTGTGAAAAATGACAGAATTTTAATGAGAAAGTGAACAACATGCCATCAACACCCTTTCGCCAGTAAAAATGGAAAAACATCAAGCTTTAAATCATGTTCTCTCCACACCTTTGGACATCTGCGATTCTGTCTGAGTCCTCAAAATCTGCTATATCTATCACCAGGTGCAGCCTTTAAACGCTGAGGAGCTTTCTGCTTCATTGGTTGGCATGGCAACAGTTGTCAAATCATCCCTTGATAATGCTCTTTAATTGATTGTATAAATTATTTCTGAGATACGTGATTGCAAAACGATGTACTGAAGCTCTTAAGTACACTGATCGGAGTCTGTGCATTTAAAAACACTCTGCATTCGCTGACCCTAGCTGAGAACCTGACCCTCTCACAAGCCTGAAATCCTTCAGATGGAACATAAACATCAAGCATTGAGAAAAAAAGTTCAAAATGATGGCAAAGGTATAATGTACTCCAAATGCATGTTAACAGTTATACCAGGAAAGGTGACTTACAAAAACATCAACAGCAATAAAGCTGTTGTTACTAGTTTGCTCCTGCACAGAGAGCTAAATGATCAAGGACCAGAGAGATGCTTTCTTATCCATTACACTCTGAACCATTTCTGAACCACTAACTACTAGTGTAAACTCCAAGGGTAATATTTCTCTGGCCAAAAGGAGACATCTGCAGTGGAAATGCCAATATTTGAGCTGGTTGTCTAGACTTTTATGGCCTGCAGAGAGAAAGATACATTTCTAAGACACATTAGTAAATATCTAAAAAAATCAGAGTAATTGCTAAATTCAAAAGGCCAGCCTTCCCTTTATTAGCTATAAAGAGCTCTTGGTGTGGCTAGTTCAGATGGAAGTACCTGCATTCCAAATATCAGAAGTTAACCAATATGATTATTTTTTTTCCTTCTTTTGTGTTTTTTTTTTTCAACATGAAACTATAACTTGTTCCATGATTTATGACAACTGATAAACTCTAAGTTCATGCTTAAAGTTATCTATTTTTTGCAACTCTGTTTCCATTATTGTAAAACCTCTGAATATTGAGACAAATATCCCATCTGAATAGAACAGTGATGCCTACGTCAGTAAGTATTCACTTGAGTTTCCTGTTGTGCTTGTAAAGGATTGTGGAGTTATTCATCTGTATCTATGGTTTTGTCTGTAAATTTCAATGTCACAAATACTAATAATTAATAGACTTTCATATCAGTGCTCTGCAATTGGCCCTTAACATGTTGAACAAGCTTTAAATCCCAACTAGCATTTCAACACATGCATGAATACAGATAATGATTTATAAAGATATGCAGGAGAAGGGCTTATCTCAGCTGTAAAGCACATTTCACTGACCCTCAGACAGAAATTTAGCCTCTTTGTGAGGGACACTCTCTATCTCCATGAAACAGGGAAGGGGATGTCTTTTGGTAAGGAAAGGGTAATTAAAAAAACCTAAAACGTTACTAACAGAATTTAAATGTCTTAGGTTTAGATAGAAAGATGGAGTTTTCTTAGGCAATGCAAAATCCCACATCCACTGATACAGAAAAGACGTTACAGAAAAGAGGTATTTGTGAAGATAAATAGTCACATATCTGTTGCATATTTATCTGTCCAAAACGTCGGTCATAACACAAGCAGTGTCCCACAGCATTGTATGGAACTGGGTTCCCCTCATGCCAATAATCCTCTCACAGTCTATGCTCAGTAACTCTGTCTTTGTCCAGCATAAAGAAATTAAATATGTTCACAGACACATATATTTCTCTTTGTGTTGGTAATTGGAAAATGGCAGAGAAATGGTTCGGTCATCTGCTATCTAAAAACATACAAGGCATTCCATATTAAAAGGGTGGAGGTCCTCAAATATAACAAAGGGTAACAAAGGAGGGTAACAAAGATGTTTAAGGAAGCACCTCTCCTACAGGGACAGGTTGAGGGATCTGGGCCTGTTCAGCCTCGAGAAGAGATGATTGAGAGGGGATGCCATCAATGTCTATCAGTATCTGAAGAGAGGACATCGAGGGGATGGAGCCAGGCCCCTCTCAGTGGTGCCAACAAGATGAGAAGAGGAAATGAGAGAAACTGATGCACAGGAAGTTCCACCTGAACATGAAAAGGCTTCTTCACTGTGCAAGTGATGGAGCACAGGAACAGATTGCCCAGAGAGGTTGTGTAGTCTCTATCTCTGGATATATTCAAGAACTGTCAGCATGCAGTTCTGTGCCATGTGCCCTGGGAGGCTGAGCAGGGGGATTGGACCAGATGACCCACTGTGGTCCCTTCCAACCTGACCCATTCTGTGATTCCATGATTCTGTGAATTTGCATTCATCTACCCATGTTGCAGTACGTTTGGGGCTGGCAGTGTATGCATCCTCCAAGAGGCAAAGAGGAATAGAGGATTTTCCCTTGTGTTAAATTATCTATGCAGTAATAATATATTGCTTGCATTTCTGAAAGTTACAGGTTTTTCTAGCACACAAAAAATAAAGAATGAAAGTATAGAATAATCATAAAAGACAATATAGAATAATCATGAAAGACAAAGAAGCAGCATCTATTTTTAAGCATCTAGAAGATATAATCTATCCAGATTATAATCTAGATGTAGAGAACTGGGTAAATTATCCGTATTCTTGAATGAGATAAATACGCCCTGTAATTTTTTCTTATATATATATATATATACACATATATATATATATATATATATATAACTGGCCTGACTTGCATTTATCCTCTGCAACCTCAGATTGAAGATCTCCTGGAACTGAATTGTGTTTCTTGTTTTTACTGTCTTTGTAAATTCAGTTTTCATTTCCTAGCTATTTGTCAGAAATATTGTAAATTCATCAAAACTCACAGATTGTTCACCATGTAACCAGAGAACAGATAAATGTATATGTCAGGCCTGGTTAGTGAAAACTGTCACTCACAAATGCCTGTTTTCCCTCCCTTACATGCTACCAATACCTTATGCAGCTGATGATCAACAACTGCTGTTGCCTAATGAGCCTGAAATCTTCAGCACTGCCCCCTCAGATATGCCTGGTGTTGCAACACCTTTCAAAACTTAAAAACCAAACAAACTGGCCTCTTTACACCCAAAGAAAATTATTTTCTAGGAGGAAGGGTCTGTCCTGGAGGAAGAACCCTCTTAGCCTGAGTGCTTCTGCTGAACTCAGCACAGGAATATTTCATGGCTGAGAGAGAAAGACATTGCAAAGGTGGGAAGTCCCCACTGGGGCTCACAGCTGAGAGCCAAACATCCTAAACTCCATCTGGCAGGGGCAGGCAGGCAGGCTGGGGAGATGCCCAGGTAGCACGTGCCTGCAACAAGTGACCCACTTAGTCTGCAGCCTACTGTGTTGGTGCTGCCATGGTGCCACAGGATGGGGGATGGATGGATGGATGGATGGATGGATGGATGGATGGATGGATGGATGGATGGAAAGATGGACTGATGGACAGATGGATGGATGGATGGATGGATGGATGGATGGATGGATGGATGGATGGATGGATGGATGGATGGATGGATGGATGGATGGATGGATGGATGGATGGATGGACGGATGGCCTCACCTAGGCTGCTGGAGCACCTGCTCGTCTCCCTGCAGCAGCTCGCACTGGCTCTCCCAGCAACCCTGTCCTCCTGTCCTCAGAATCAGCCGTCCTGCCTCATCAACAGCAGGAAGAAATGAGATTGAATTCAAATGATATTGTGACAGCAATTAGAACATTTTTTTAAACCCTTTCTGATCTTCTATATCTGGGTTGAGTGATGAAGGTGTTATTACACCTTCAGCACTGGAAATCTCCCAAAATGTGCTAGAAAAGGTGGGCATCACTTCCATATTACTGCTTTTTGCCTTTTCAGGTCTCCTTGGCCCCTGGTTATGGCAAGTGTGGGCCCTTTCCAGTTTTGGACACGATCTGTGTAGATTCTTGAAGCATGTATATACACATACATACAAATATATACACATGTTTCAGCTGAAAAACTGTGGATCTCTTCATATAAGGAGGGATTTAACTCAGAAAAAAACCCCAACTCTGAAGGCTGAAACAAGCTGGAAGCAAATTTTTTAAGGGAGGCTCCCCCTCCTCCATGTGAGTCCCTTAAAGGTTTCTAGTTATTCTGAAACTGTATTTCCACTCCAGCATTTTGCCTTGCTTGAAGGCAGCTGTGAAATAGCAGCAGCTGATTAATGCCAGGTGTACATTCAAATCCACGCATCTGTATTTGTTGCTGCAAACTTAAGTAAACAATGACCAAATGTGGCTTTTCTAAGTGCAGTTTGAACTGTGTGTGCATACAGAAACTTAATCACTGTCAGCTGCTAGTCGCAGGCTCAGAGGGCCCTAACCACAGAGGAAGGCTCAAAGGAAAGTTCAAAAGGTATTAACCACTTGACATGTTTTGTGTTTTGGGAGATATTTTTGGAAAGCTGAAGAGCAGTACCAATTTTTAGTCTCAAGTCTGCTTTTCCTTTCTGTGGAAGAAGATGGGAAAGTGGATTCCCACCATCCCCCCCTGCTACTCCGCCCCTTACCCCCCCCCTCCCCAAATTATCTCAGTTCATTGATTTTATGGCCTGTATCAGCAGTCAAACAAAGTAGGGGAAGGGCTGATTCACCTAAGGCTTGCTCTTTGTGTGTAGTTAATGGGCAAAATCAGGGAAATTCCTCTTGCCACTTAAGACAGATTCACCTTTCATTGTCCCTGTGACTGGGGGCTTCCTGGTGAATTGTTTTAATACTCTGCTTTGATTAAGAGAAAGTAAGAAAATAAAAAAAAAGTTAGTTTCAGAAAACCAGGATTCAAAATTGTTCAGACTGTGGCAAAGATGGTGAGGAAAGCCTGTCCTAACGGAAGTCAGTGCTAAAAACTCCAATGATTTCAATGGAAGCAGAATTTTATCCAGTATTTTCTGTGAATGTAGCATCCACCTTATCTTCAGGTCTTAAGATAACAGTAATAATAATGAATGAAAAGCATAATTTCTCTCAAAACTGCTGGCCTGGATATAAAATTTGTTATCAAGCAATAAAAGCTATTTTTGGTGCCTGAACAAGAAAAAAATTAGGGAAAGGACTGAATATGTTGTGAACAAAGACTTGGGAGAAGGAGAGAGGAGGGAGGGAGTGGAAGTTACTTCTGAAGCTGTGCTGTTGGAGTATGCAGACTTGGCAAAACAAGTCACATATGTATGTCATCAGTAACTTGAAGTCTCTGAGTAACATGAAGTTGGAGCAGATGCTGACTTGAAATCTCATTTGTAGCAGGGTTAAATCATGTGTGGGTAATTATTAAATATTAAAAGCACAAGTCAAAAAGATTACCCAAAGAAGGAAAAAAAGGAATATTTCATAAAACTTCTTGATGAGGAGGTGCTGATGAATGAAGACAGGCATAGGGATGGATTTAGGCGACAGACTGAAACATTATCAATTTTGCATGCCAGGTGTTTTATAAAGGCTACAGAATTCCCACTGTATAAACCTTGTCTCAGGTACAGTCCATTCCCATCCCTGGACTCCATCTTTTCAATCCCTTGTGGGGGAGGAAGAACATGAAAGTAGCACTCTGACTGGCAGAGTCTTGCTCCTGTTTAACCTCATTTGTCTGTCATTCGTGGACAGGAAGTAAAAAATCTCTTAAGGCTTCTGGCACTTTGAGGCCAATGAAAACCCATAAAACTGTATCCTTAAGGGACAAGCCAGCTCTAAGACTATGATTACAGGAGGACAGTGGCACTGGAGAAAAGTGTAGGGTTTCTAGAGACTTGGGAGAAGGTCTTAGTGGAGAAGAGTGTGAGACTATCCAGCCCTCCACTGTAGCTGCTTAGATTGGAGCTAAGGCCACTTGCTTCCCCCAGGACGATTTTTTCCTTTCAGGAGTGAGTTTTTATGTGAAGTTAAGAAAAACAGGTGATATTTTACTATAAAACCTAGCAAACAAACACCCAAATACCAGAATTTTCAAATTGTACCTCCAACCATAAACACTTTAGCATTTCTGAAGTATGAAATTAATCTGTGAAGAGCTAGAGCAGAACTAAATATTATTTCAAGGCTTGATATTTTAAGCTGATATTTATTTTCTTAATCTGCCCTACTTTTATTCCTCATGGACTAGGTGTAAGCAGCAGCACAAAGAAAGAGGAAAAAATCCAGCTGTAAACCCCTGAACACTCTTCATTTATCAGGCCCATGCCTGCAATTCTTATGGCAGTCCCAACATTCCTATTAAAAAGTCTCAATACACCTATAACTTTCCAATAACAGACCATTTTGCTCAGTCTTGGCTTTTTGATTACATCTTCTTGAAATCCAAAGAAAAAGCTCAGCATGGTTCATAAGTTCACAGGGAAGTTCATATATTATGGATATGCTATTTTTTCAGAGATGGATTTTGGGATTTAATTTCATTTATTGAATTACAAGGGGGTTCAAAACTTTGGAGTATTATCCAAGTATCATACTCTTGAATAATTTGCTGCTTGCAGAAGAACAAATATAGTAGTACCAGCTGGCCAATGATAAATTACATTGTTTATCAAATCTTGGGATTTTATTGTGGCAGCTACTGTGTTTCACAATTTACAGACCAGGATTCTCCTAATAGTACAGTAAAGTTGGATTTGAGAACAACAGGAGCTTATAACATCAAAGCTACTGGAGAGTATTCTTCAAACAAGAGCACTACTCTAGCTCTTCATGTTTTAAACTCTCCACATAGAAATCACTGAAGGTAATACACAAAATCAAAGAGAAGGGCAATTCTAGGAAAAAAAAAAAAAACCTTGAGAGTGCTGAGCACAGAGGTGGGAAGAAGGGTGCCGGGTGGGGCAATGTATGTTTGCTTTCCCTGAGAGCTCAGATGACCAGGTGTGAAGGCTGCCACTTCCATTGATGTCCAAGCCACTCCTGGCTGTTGGCTTCAGCACCTGGATCCATTTGCAGCTGCACAACCGTCTCAGCCAAATTTTGGGAAAGACAAAGGTCACATTGTGCTCTCTGCTATAAATACATAGAGACTGCTGCAGCCACAGGAATGGAAGTGAGTGCAGAAGCCAGCCAAAGTTGTTGCTATAAAATTGCAAATGGGCATTTGGAAAATAAATTCCCATCAGAAGTTTTCATGAAGGCTTTACTTTGGCTGATAGGTTGCCCAATCTGAGTGTATAACCCCAGGGTTATGTCTTTTCTTGCTATTAGTTGTATATTAGTGTAACTCCATTAACTTGACTGCATTATTTCCAGATGCCCTTGGAGGAGAGAGAAATCTTTGTTTATCTGGTTCGTCTGAGAGTAGCAATCCTTCAGCTCAGCCTGACTGAGCAATGCTGGAGGAGACTGGACCTCCTCCTAAGTGGGGCAAACAATCTCTCTGCCTGAACCACAGTTCACTACCAAGCTATGCTGCAGCAGTGCAGACAAAAAAAAGGAACATGTTTCACAGGATAAAGATGGGTACATGAAGAGTCACTAGCTAGCAAAAAAAATGTAATTATTCTTCTCTCTTATAATGTCTTTAAAGAAATTGGCTAGAAATTATAATCTTTTGACTGAACCAGAAAAACTCTATTAAGAATAGATAAATATTTGTAGATATTCAACGCAGAGAGAAAATTTCACCCTGGAAGATCATCTACTCTATTAATCATTGGAAAAATTCTTTCAGAAGCCAACAGGTACAGTGCTATATCTGAGAGTGGTGGTGTGTTTACTTGCTTTTCTTCTAAACTTTGGTTAGAATAAGATCATCCTTCTCACTCCCCTCAGAATCCAGTATAGTGGGCTATTGGAAAATTTTTCGGGTCTTTGGTTCCCCTAAACCTTTCTTGCTAGGATTGCTCCTTTGGCAGGCTTATTTCTTCTTTAGTTTCAGGAGCTGGGGTGGGACCTAGAAGCAGAGTGCATAATTTTCATTTACAGTCGTTCCATTCAGTGCCATGGGTTGTCATTAGTGTTTTATTATCTAGGGGGACCAATGCAAGAGACCACCCCTAAGTCACTTCACATGTTACAAGACCACCCTAAGATTACCCAATACATGTGATTCTGGTTTGCCTTTATGAGAAATACAATTTCATTAAGATTTTTCTCAGACCCTTGAATAATTCCTCAAGACTGGCTTCATTGTACAGAGGCTGCTGAAGTATGGGGGAAAAAAGAGACTTCATAGCTCCACTCCCTTTTGGTGTATTATAACAGTGACTTCTACAGGTGGAACAGAATTACAAATTTATTCCTGATGAAAGACTCTAATGTCAGTTTTCATCATTCTTTGTGTTTTCCATATGACAGACCTACATAAAATTATATTTGTATCCATACATTTTACTATTCAAATTGGAAATTATTTATAATTGTAGACTTTGCACAATATTGTTTTAAGTGCAGCTTTCTATATTCTTTATTTGTTGGATATGAGTTTGATAACAGGTAGGAGGATAAGGAAATTCCTGATGTGGAAACAAATAATGTTATTCAGCTGGCCTATTGATTATCAAATGTGAAACTTCCATTTTAAAATGGTAATGTTTGGTGTCTATGTAGATTCAAAAGCTACAGCTGGGTATGAAATGTTCACCATTCCATGTTTATTGTGAATCATTTTTTGTTTCCACACAGTCCTTTTTTAAATGTTCATCATACATGCAAATGCATAATGCATTTTTCCTTATTCAGCCTAACACAGATTCTGTGATCCCCTGTGAACAATCAGCCTGGAAAAGGTTTCTCTGTCTTAACTCATCTCACACACTGCAGCTTTGTGCCTGTTTATTGTGCTCATTGTCCACACTCAGACACGAACTGAAACGTAGCATTTTTTAGTCCTGGTTTCTGAAGCACCAAATCCAAAGGTATCCCAAGCAATCAAAAAAACCTCCAGGCCATCCTCCCTAGCATGTGAATAGCCTAGCAATCTCTAAATAACATTTGGTTTGCATATAGGAAAAGCAATAACAGCTGCTGTGAAATGGAGCAAGGTGCTCCTTGCACACTCACACATACAAAGCCTATTGAGTAGATGCATCCTCCAGCTTCCTTTTGCATAGTGTCATTTTTAAAGATGCATAATTGGTATTCACTATTGTACTTTAAACTTGAAAGTCTTCTGTCATTCAATTAAGTGTAATCACAGTGTTCTGCCCATGTATATCCCTGTATGTGACAGTGTGACAACATGATTACAAAGGGGTGAGGAAGAGAATGGTAATGCAGCTTTTACATCACTATGGAATGAATAGAGTGTGTAGGTTCATTTGTGATAGTTTGGGCAGATTTGCACCTAGGAGACTGTGAAGGAGCAATTTTAGCACCAGGCCTGAGCATGGCATGGCCCTTTATTATTAGATAAAAAACTAACCTCATTCACCAGTGATGGTGACATAAACACCCAGCTCATCTATGGGGTCCTGGACACCAAGGTTCAGAACAAACTACAGGTCACTGACAATGTTCATGCTAGCCAATTGTGATTCCTCTTCTTCTTTAATTACTTTTCAATTGAGGTGGGACCCATGATATTATCACTCTCTGCTCCTCTGATTCAAGCAGCCAACATAGGGAGCATATATCAGGGTCTCAGAAACATTAGAAAGGTGACTGAAGAATGCTGCATGAAAGTACAATTTTTGAAAATTTGATATGGTCTTTGTTGGACATTTCCTCTCCTTATCTGCTTGTATTTTCACTTTCAAGTTGATAACACCCAGGCTGAGTTGAAACACAGTGATATTTCTGCCATTCTCTTCTGGGCTCATTGTGACTTTTTATCATCAGCAGAAATAGCGGGAGACTGAATTAAACAGAAGCTGCAGAACTTGGAGCTTGTGATAACAATACAAATGGATTTTCTCTAACAGAGAAAAACAGCTGTCTCCATTATTTGAATGCTTCACCTTTCTCCATTCCATTAATTGGGTCTTTGATCACAAGCTGAGGTGGAGAGGCCCTGATAAGGAGTAAGTTATTAGTAAAGTAGCCTAAAGGAATGAATTGGGCCTAGTACTTGCTGCAGAAGATGAGATAAACCCATAATGCCTGTGTATGTGAGTGGTAGAGAGTGATAGGGCCCTCAGACTGCCCTGAACTGCTT
Organism: Illadopsis cleaveri; assembly: GCA_013399915.1. Taxonomy (NCBI): domain Eukaryota; kingdom Metazoa; phylum Chordata; class Aves; order Passeriformes; family Timaliidae; genus Illadopsis; species Illadopsis cleaveri. The sequence goes on along the minus strand of VXBB01007274.1, from coordinate 68,354 downwards.
GCAAGAAGACTAATACTCTAGTGCTATGATAGCTAATGCAGGATATAAATTTAGCTCCCGGGAATGGAATAGGATAAAAATTCCATAAAGAGTTTTCTGTAAATGGCTTACACTTTTATATCAAACTGTGTCAGAGTATTCACAAAAAAAGAAAAAAAAAACCAAAAAAAAAAAACCCACACATTTTCTTGATCTTAGTATGTTGAACACAACTGGAGGCTTTCAGTATAAGAAGAGGGAAAAATTACTGTTACATTTTTTCACCAAGACATTAATAAGAGCACCCTTTGAAGTGCGGTAAAGCTAAATTGGAGGAATTAAATTTGATTGAATCTAAGCCTGTTTATTTTTTATTTCTGCAGAGCAGACGTTGAGTGATTTGTAATACTTCATTGGAAATCTTCAGGAACTTGCTATCATGTAATCCATTTTTTTGCTGAAGAATACGACCGCAGGGGACAAGGCCATATTGGTTTGTTGTTAATGTACTGGAAAGAGGTACTATGGAGAAAACAGTTAATATTAAATTACGAACACAAGGTTATCTTTCTGCTGCACATGCTCCACTGCCCTAGGCAGGGGTAATCTGTTAATAGCATTCAGACAAAATGACACCATTAAGGAACTGAAGCTACACATCTTTTGCAAGCTGAATGATGTATAAAGCTGGTTTTCTATCATCCTAGATGCAATAAATTATCCATGCTGCTAAAAATTGATACAAGTCAGAAGTTTGATAAAACTGGCACCCCAACACAAATGGAAGTGCTGCTTGTCATGAAAGGACACAGAGATGTGAGTGCTGCAGGCCTACCTTTTATTTGTGCCTCTCTTTCCTCTTTTCTGATTTTTCATGTTTTAAGTGGCAATCTGGCACATTGCCTACAGTGGCATGTAAATGGTGGGAGACCAAATGTGGAAAGAGAAAGGCAGAAAATGTATAGCCCATAAAGCAGTACAGATGAGGAAACACAAAAGATGTACATCCCTAGTCTAGCTTGAATGAATCACTGCTTTTTACTATCTGTTCTTCATTGCAGTTGTCTCTATGAATAAAAGTGAAGACTAGGTTCAACAGCTTCTACTTAAGTGCAGCTATATAAGAGCACTGGTCTAGATTAGTCCAGTACCATCCTGTAATGCATGAGGTCTCAAGTCCTCACACTGAAAATGTTCCACATTGTTATGACATAATGAAAGCTTTTTATTATGACAGAAATGCCAAAACAGAGTGTTTGGAGTCTTTTTAATTTTAGGAATACACAGGATAGTTTTCCTTCTCAAAAATTAATTTCTTTTACTGCATGGGTTTGCTGTTGGTTTAGACCCTGTCTAGAGGGACCTAGAGTTAGATCCATGAAAGTCACAGTACTGCATCATATTTAAACCCCTCAATAGGATAAAAATGTGGTTCTCAAACCCTTTGCCCAGCTTATTCTCATTCCTGGGAGAACTAAAGCCTCTATGAGGTCTGTGGTTTGTCATTGAATTTGTCTGAACTTGTCCCAAGAGAAGCTGGAGCTCTTGACCCTCAATGGTACTGAGTAGCCACACATCTCACACACCTTCCTCCCTGTTCTGCTTCCACTGAATGCAGAAAGGAGTCATCCTCAAGGGCTGCTCAGCAAATATGACTCTCAACCATGCTGGTGGAAAGGTTATCCCTCTTCTTCCCATTTGTTTAAGGCTTCAGCTGAGAGCAGAGAGACTTCAGCCTCAACATGAGCATCACTAATGATGTTCAGTGATTGATGGCAACACACACCACCTCTCCTACTTTTCAGGAAGTAAATAAAAGTCCAGTGGGCTGGGAAAAAAGCAAAAGGAAGAAATGGGATATGTTTGGGTCTGTTAGGTAGGCACTCCTGTGAAAGGGAAAAGGACAGAGAAACCAGGGTTTCACTCATTGTGCCGAAAACCAGATTCAGCTTTTTTGTCCTTTGTCCTCTGTATTATTTTTCTACACTCAGTAATGACACCTGGCTTCCCCTAAGGTAGCATGGCCTGTTTGGAACTCTTCTGTCTGTCCTACAGCAGTTTCTGCTGAAGGAGGAAGTAGTGGTTAGATAATGTGATGGACTGCACTGGTGAGCTGTCCTCATTTTGCTGTCTGAAGGTATAGACCAAGCCTGGGGACCCAACCCAGGATCCAATTGCCATATATACATATTTTTTCAATTTTACTAAAGCTTTTTGAGTAGAGGGGTTTTGGAAGTAGAATCTCCATGAGCGCCTAGAAAAAGAAACAATGCTAAGCTTTTGTCACTCTAATTTTTTCACGGTTCAAGGGTACTTGCATCCCAGTACAACACAAAAAAAAGGCCCTACACAGACTTAAATAAAATTTATTTGGTTTCAGAGCAGTGCAATATGACTGCACAAAAAAAATTCATCCTGTTGAGTTCCAGTTATTTCCTATTCACTGCCATGTGGCAAGACCCCTTATGGTACCACAGCAAACTATCTCAGCCTAGATATCTCCTCATACAGAAGATATATATGTATATACAAATTTCCTATTGTTTTGTTGCTTGTATTTGTAAAAGAAGTAACAGGAGTAATTATATCAATCCAAACTCATCATCAGAATTACCCTATGCCCAACCACATCCATGTACCATGAAACACACTGGCAAGGATTGCAATAGCCACAACAAGGAAAAATGTGATTAAAGCACTTAGTAACGGGTGGGAAGAATGAGTATTTTTGAAGGCAGCATGAAGGATCTCAGATACAATACTGATCTCAATACATACTGATACTTGAAAGATTGAGAGTGGAATTATGGAATATTAAACCAAGATAAAACAGAAAAAAGGGAAGGCCAGATGATTTTGAAAGACCAAAAAATACTTGCAAGAGAACAGTCTCTAAAAACTCATTAAGAAGGTCTAGTCTAGATTCTGAATGATGAGACAAATTGAGGTCCTGAGTACAGGAGCATAGCTTCCTGTATACTCATTCAGAGTATACAAGCTTAGTTACATGTTTATTGAAATTGTATAGGAAATTTATTTTAACCACCCAAAGCCAAATTTGAAGCCCAATTTTTTGGCTTTGTTTTTCATCTTGCATGAGTTTAAAACTGTCTCTTGCTCAAAATCAAGGGAATATAATTTGATTTGGTTAAATGACATGATCACTGATGTATTTTCTGAATCTCTAGCTATCCTGAAGAGATGATAGATGATATATGAATGTAATTTAAGTCAGATCCCTTGAGAAGAACATGCTGTAGTCTCACTGTCATTTACAGCTACAGAAAGTAATTGAAAAAGTGCTATTAGATTAAAATTGTATTCTTTTAATCTGCCTTGGTAGAGGTGTAGGTAACTGACGGTCCCTCTAATGAGTTGGTAAGGAAGGACCAAGTCTGATTAAAAATAGAACATTTCCCCACAAGAATTTCCATTGCATTTCAGGAAAAGCAATTTTCCCCATGAAAATCCCTGAGCAGGAAGAAAGGCAGAGGCACAGAGTGCCCTCCTGCAGTGCAGCACAACAGGCAGCATTTTGGAGCCAATGTCACCCCTCCAGCACCAGCATCAGCCTTTGGCTCCCCTGGGGCAAGGAGTGACACCCTGGGACATCAAATGACCACATGCAGCACAGGGTCCCTGTGCATCTGGTGCTGCAGAAAGGATGGGGACGTTTGACAAGGATCTTTCCTGAACCGCCACAGCCCGGATGAGTCTCAGCAAACTTCACTGCTACAGTTTGCTCTCTATTCTTTCAGAAAGAGCAGAGCTGTAGCAAATTATTGCAGCACTTGGCAAATTTAGTGATATGCAAAGTGCTTTTCCCAAAACTAAACGCCTGTTTTGTGACTTTGTGAATTTACAGGTAGACTACATCTGAGGGATCTACTTATCCATAAATATTCCCACAGCCACAAAGAGAAATGCACATACCAGCAAAGGTCCATTTCTTCTCCCAGGGCAGGGCTGGTCCTTTGTGCTCCTGAGCCCAGCAGAGCAATCAGGGCTTGTCTGGGTTTAAACAAAGGAGCCCACCCTACAACCCAGTAATTTCTCTTTCGAATGAGACTTCTGATTGTGAAAAGAAATTTGCCTCATTTTATAATTCTAATGAAATGTTCTTTTCTCTAACTACTCATTTAAGTTACTACAGATATTATTGAACTATGGGTAAAAGATAGAGTAGTCAGAACTAACAGAAAAGACAACTGGGCCTTAATAGTAGAACATACATTTTGCACCTTATTGAACTGCACAGCAAATGTTACACTAACTGGTTTCTCTTAAGAAAGCTTCTGTGTGCTAAAAATACTGTTGTTAATAGGATAAACATTACAGATTATGTGTGTTTTCCTGTCGTTGATAAAATCTGATATAAACTCAAGTGTCTGATTTTTCAGAGAGTTTAAAATTAAAGGATCTAAGGGATTCAGGACTGTCAAGGGAAACACTCTGATCACAGATCTCTAGAAAAGAGAAGGGACCAGGAACAAGGACCTGAATAGTCATGTCAGTCAAATGGAAGTCCTTGAGAAGGAATAAAAGGTACCTATGGATCAGCACCTGGCTGCACTATGGGTGTCACAGCAGGGACACTTTTACCTTGTCTTTCCAACAGACTCTCTTCAAGGGACAAAGATCGAGGGGGAGATTGTAAAAAAGTCAGTCAAGAATTTTTTTTGCCAACAGTTAGGAGCCTGACATGCAAACATTTGCAATGGAATTTGATACAGGAGCTGACATTGCTTCAACACTTTTTCCAGTGCTTTGTCAGATGTCAATCAAGTTTGTGGATGACCTCAAACTGGGCAAGAGTTAACAATATGCTGAGGTAGTGGGTGATGGGGAACCCAGCTTCAACAAAGCCAAAGACAAAGCCATCCTCCCAGGATGGAATAACCCCATGCAGCACTCCACTTTGGCTGATGCAAGGTTAGGCATCAGTTTTGCAGAGAAAGATCTGCTGGTCTTGTGGGGCAGCAGGTTGAGTATTAAGTCAGCAACGAGGCCTTGAGACAGGGGCATCCAGGGCTGCATTAGCAGTCCTTTCTGGTGCTAGAGGAATGATCATTCTCCTCTGCTTAACACTTGCAAGAAGCACTGTGTCAGTTTTGAATTTCTTAGTGCAAGAATCATCAGTAAGCTGAAGTGAGTCAGAATGGGCTGGAGCACACAGTGTATGAGGAGAGAATGAGGATTTGTTTGGTTTAGGGAAGACAAGGAGAAGGATGGATCTAATTATCATCTTCCACCACCTAATGGGTGTTTACAGAGAAGATGAAGTCAGACTTTTCTCAGGGGTGCACAGTGAAAGGCAGGAAGCAACAGTTGCACTTTTTGGAAGAGAAATTACATTAAAAAAAAAAAAAAGTTTTCCATTATAACAGTGGTTAAGCAAAGTAACAGGCTGTCTAGAGAGGTGGTGGAGATGTCCCTGGAGATTTTCAAATTGACTGGAAAGTATCCCAAGCAACCTGACCCAACTTTGATGTCAGCTCTGCTTTGAGGAGATGGGACAAAGTGACCTTCAGAGGTCTCTTCCAATCTGAATTGAACTGTGATTCACTACCAATTTTTTAAATGCTTCTCTTTGAAGTCTACAGAAATATCTTCTATGGAGAACAAGCTCTTTCTCTCTAATTTTAACCATCTGAAAAATAGATTGGGGAATTTGAAGAATGTGAAGTTAAATCACAGTGTGATCTATAGAGTATGGTGTTTGCTTCTGGTTAAGTCGGTGATAGCCAGAAATCATTAGACAGGTTGGTGTTGCTGTCATTTTGACAGGTGATCAAAGAAGGAAAAGAACAAACTGTTACTTTGCTCCCAGTTTGTTTAAAGACACAAAGAAATGATGGAGTGACCAGACTGGGATGTATTAAATTTGTTTTCAAAAACACTGGATTTTGGTTATAGGCATTTCAGGACAAAAATTTCAAAACAAGCAATTTCCATTTTGATGAGGAAAATCTGCGTACAAAACCAGCTTTTGGACACAAATCACAGTGCTTCTGCCTCTAAGTAACCAGTTGCTAATGTAAATCAGGTGCTCAGAAGAAGTGTTTTGAGTCATTTATTGTGGAGGGCAAATTTTGTGGATTCAAAATGTCTCCCCACAAATGTCTTTGGAAAATCAGTCCTCCCATTCAATGAGACTTCTTATGCTTTGTGGCCTGTACAATTATATGTCTCCTACTGTGTCAGTAAAGTGACTTCTTTAATTACCCTTATGCCACTTCCACTTCCAAAAATGACATTCAGAAGTACAGGTCTGCAAAAATCATTACGAGGAATAATGTTTGTATTACCCTCGAAATGGCTGCTTTAAGTTTTATTCTCAGTACATCAATCCACATGAGAATTTTGCAGATGTTAAAAACACATACACTCTATAAATTAATCTATGCCACTTGAGGGAATTGAAGGAAAGAAAGGAAATACATATAATTCAGTGTAATGAATTCAGATATGTGGCTTTACCACCAGCTTCATTTTCATTTTAAGTGTAGAAACTGGCAATCAAAGTTAGCACAAAAGTGATAGTCTTTTTATAAATGCACATGCTTCACTGTTGGATGCTTCTTGGCTGATAAGCCTGGCTTCTCAAGAGTATTTTCAGAGAGAACCAAAAGGCAATGCTGAATAGTTCAGATGCAAAAACTGAATAGGAAATGATGCTTCACACAAACAAAAGCCTCAGCAATGCTCATTAATTGATTATAAATAATTTTATCTTAGAATAAAAGAAATGATTCTACTAGCAGTTTTAAAAAAGGGAGCCTCAGTGCAAGGGAAGGGGTGGAAGAGAATGGAAGGATACACTGAATATGAACACCTTTATGCTATCTGTGAAAACATAAATTACAGTAGGTAAGCTGTGCAAAGGAAGATTTTCACAAAGTAGCATAGGGGGTTTTTTAAGTGAGAAAAGTTATCAAATCAAATTATTCTTGTAGTGACCCCTGCAAACCTCTCTTCATCCATGCATGGATTACTGAGGAAGCAGAAAGAAGACATCTAATAACCTGTCATCTCAAACTGTTCTGAAAGTCTTTAGGTCTCTTCAGCCCTGCAGACAGGGACTGAAACCAGATGTTCAGCTGGGCCCCAAATCATTCCAGCACATTCTGAGTTCCCATCATGAGCAAATTCATCAGAACAGCTCAGCTTTGCTTCCAATGGGAGACAAAAATAGTGATTCAGTGTTGTTTTCTGTTCTGACACTGGATTTCTGCACAACTTCATGGTTCTTGGGTTGTGTGGATGGATCAGTGATTGATTTCTGCAAGAAGACAGGGTGGGACCCTGCAACTGTGACACATAGCAATGCCCCAGCATTTATAGGATGGTCACAGCTGATCACAGAGGCAGCAGTGGGAGCAACTGTCCACCAGTATTCAAAAGAACAGAAAATCTCTGGCCACATCTGCAGGTTGCCATGTCCTACCTCCTGCTCATAGTGGCGCTGGCATCATGGCTACGTCTGGTTCCTGGGGCCTTGTTCAGTCATAGGTTAACTTCTCCAGTAAAAGGGATTTCACAGACTTCCTGGGCAGCCAGTCCACATTCACCTTCTCTCTAGCCCTGTGTTCTCTCTTACCCTGTCTAATTGAAGAATTTCCCATTTCAGACACGGTAGATGAAGCCTCAGTACCACACAGTCCTGTGGACATGAGGATCTTCTACCTGGATTGGGAGACACCAGTTCATCCAGGAGTTCAAAAGGTTTTGTTTCAACAGATATTTATACCAGGTGATAGAAACTATTGATGATCCTCTGATCACATCATCCCATTTATTCAGCATTTTGATGGCTAAACATCTGGATGGTTGGGTCAGGGATTCAGGACCCTTTTGTTTTATAAGCCTTCCAAATTTGAAGTAATGTGTGAAGATTGCTGTGGAGCCGGGATAATACACCATTTGATATGTTCTAATTTTTTCACCATATTCTATCCGGGAATTTGCCTCAGAAATTGTAGACTGGAGTCTGAAGACTGATTTTGAGCACCTGGTGTGTTTCTGGACATCTGTGGACATGGTACATGCACTCATATGTTGACATAGACAACAGAACTAACCTCAAAGTAAAAAGGAACAATTCATGAGAGAAGATGTTTGGAACTGTGAGCACACACCTCTATGAAGTTCACAGTTAAGGAAAGTGATCTGATAGGTGCAATCAAGGTCCTATCTGATAGGTGCAATCAAGGTCCTATTCTGGACCTGAAGATGTCTGTCCAAAAGCCTCCATAAGAACTTTGAACCCTTGGGTAAAAAAAAACCAAAAAAAAAACAAACAAACAAAAAAAAAAACCCAAAAAAACCAACTTAGAAGGGTGGTAGATTAAACAGAGGAAACAGAAATTTGAGAAAAAAAAAAATTTTTTTTTTTTTGACAGATACACAAAGTGAAAAGCTGTGCTGAGACTGTAGTGGAGAACTGCCAAGCCTGTATGAGTTGAAATGGCAGAAGAGATTAGGAGAAAGAATATTGCCACTTGGAGTAAATTTTGTCCCTCATGGCAGCTAACTACTGATCCCCTTCAGGTCATCATCACAAGGAAATTTAAAAAAAAAAAAAAAAAAAAAAAAAAAAAAAAAAAAAAAAAAAAAAAGAAGATCATGACAGAAATCAAAATAAGACACTCCAATAGACACACTTTGGAGAAATGCTCCCATGACAGTAATTTGTGTTTGCACAGCTAGCTTTAGTTCCACATATCATCCAAATCACTGCTAAAACTCATGAAAATGGGTACTGCCTTGTATAGTAACAAGGAATGCACTGTCCATTATTCACCAGAAAAATGTGTTGCCAGACTCTCTCTTGAGAATGAGTTTTTGTTGAGGGAACATACCTATTATGAATGTTTGAAAATCCAAGTGTCTATTTCAGTTAAGTCCAAACAGGCTTTGATTAAAGGAATGCCACAAATATTAGGACTGGCATATTAGAACTAACATGGTCACAATGGTCACCTCTGGGATATTTCATCTTCATTCTCCTCCTCAGTTCCCTCTTTGCTGCATATGTGATGCCTTTTCTTTGTATAATACCTTGAGATACCAGACAGACAACAGAAAAATTGCCTACAGCTTCAGCAAGGAAAGAGAGTGATAAATCCTTCAGGTTATTATAGATGAGCCAAAAGTTGTCATTTTCCTATCCTGCAAGATTTATCAATTTCCATGCTGTTCCTTATTCTTCATTAATAGCATAATGTAGACTGGCTTATCTTTGGCCCCATGTCCTTTTTTATTTTATTTCATACTTTGTATCACGGAGCTGTGATAAAGAGTCATCAAAATCATTGTTGCACCATATTTATACACACTACAGTGATTCAGTGGTCTGCTAACTCATAAATGATGTTTTTCTGTAACTACTTGTATTTTTCCTCATTTGTCATCATGGTTCTGCCATTTGTAGTAGCTTTTCATTGTCTTCTTTTTTTTTTCCCCGAGAGAATGAAATTTCTTGTATCACATAAATATTTAAAAAAAAAAAATTAAAAACACTGATGAAAAAAATAAAAATATTAGCAGAGTGCTATTTTTGACTTGATGTCTATTTATCACCTCTTGTTTAAATATAGAATGTATTATGATGTTATAACTTCCACTTGAATATTACAAATCACTTAGGAAGCATAACTTGATTCAATCTCAAAATGCTTATCGAAGGAAAAAAGTAAAAATATCCCTACTTTATAAGAAGAGGAAATTGTAGAAGTCACCCTGATGTTACCTATTCAGCAACTGTGTTCAGGGAAAGGGCACACAATCCTGGGCTCTCCATTCCCTGCACTGCAGATAAACAGTAGTAGCTGCTGTTCCTCTTTATGTTCATCGATGTTGTATTCCTATTCCTTAGGAATACAGTTGTATGTGTTCACAATAAACCATGGGAGCCAGGAGGTACTGTACCCTCCTAATCTGGTTATTGCCTTGTCTTTGAAAGCTCTCTCAAAAACACACAGAACATCCAGGATCCAATGCAGAAGCTGTTTTTATCACAGGGGACAAATTCAAGTCTGCTAATGATGGAAAAGTGTCTGTTTTCTGGGTGATCTATGCCTTCTAGATGGCAGCTCTCTGTTCTAACTCCTGTCTCCTAGACTCAATCTGCATCAGTATATTCAATTCTTCACACTCATAAATCAATTTTCTTAGTATTAAATTTGAATTGTACTTTTAATTGATAATTTAATGAGAGGCCAGTACTACTCACAGACCTGTGAGCCTTTCCAACAAGATTGTATGATTGTGAACAATTGTTTCTCAGCTAAGAAGGCCTGACCACTGTCTTGTCAGGCCACTGGGTAAGACCCATTGTCAGGCCACGGAGTAAGACCCATTGTCTTACCACTGGGTAAGACCAGAAATCATTACGGTCAAATACTTTATTTTGTGGATGGCCTTAATGAAGATACCTCAAAGAAACTATAAAAACCACAATACTGTTATAAACTCTGACAAGCAAGGTGTAGCATCTGCACCAAGATGTAAGAAAAATTTTGCAATGAATCCCAACAGCCAAATTATGTTCCAGAGCAACAAAATTTTTAGCATAAAACTTTCTTTTGGCAAAACTTTGGCAACAGTTCCTTGAAGCCAAATATGCACAAGACAGAAAAATATTAGCTTTTATTGCTTTTGAATTTCATACCTTTAAATATCACTGAGATACCTTTAAATGTCATTGATCATGTGCAGAACTCAAGGTGGGAGATATGGAAATGTAAAATGAAAAGGAACTTTCAGAGTTAACACATGATATTTTCCATAAAATGATTGAAGTTCATAATAAACCTTGTTAGGTTATTTCTCTTTTTCTCCTTCTTCCCTACCCCAGCTAATCCTATCTGAAGATGTATCCAGGATCTCAGAGAACTGAAAACCTGTCCTTGAAATTGTCATATCAGGCTACCTATTCAATCCTCTCTATATTCTTAATTAAATCCTACTTTAAATTAATCATATCTTATCTGTCTTCTTTTGTGAACTTCCAAATATTTCTAATATCATCACGAGACAATGATAGGGAGTGATATGTCACAGATAAACTGATTCCAAAGTGTGAACAAGTATAGAAGTCACCCATAACCTAATTTTAGGGGGATTTGATAGATATTATTTCCAAACACACACACACACAGACATTAAAAAAAAATAAAAAAAAATTACCTGAATATAAGCTCCTTCTGTATTGGAATAGGGGCAATTAGACTCTTTTGTTAAGATGCACAATATCTCAGTTGACATTTTACCCCAGGGGAGAATCTTTGCCTTTTGTATTATATGTCTTCAGATTCTAGGCTTATGAAACTCAAATCCACTGAGAATAGTATAGATCTTAAGTATCAAACCCTAAGTCAGGTTGTGTCATTGATTTTTAAGTAGGGACTCACATTAAAATCAATTTTTCAGACAGAAAAAAAAAAGAAAACATCAATAATAACATCTCAATTCTCCTCTTAAAGAAGCAGGTCATAAAATTAGGAGGAAGGCCATTAAAGTGTGTTCTAAATGCAGATACATTTCAGTACAAGGAGTGGGCTTAACTTTGTCTTTACCTGAGAAAATATGCAAAGGTCATTAGAATGAGACTAGATGAAACAGGTAATGTCTGATAATAAAGCAAAAATATCAGAAGACTGGAAGACTAAATGGCATAAATCAGGCATAATTTAGAACTGTTTTTTAGCAATTAAATTGCTATAACTTGTAAAAAGGCTATAGAGTAAAACAAGTCAGTTCTAAGGGATTTTTTTGAAATGCAGAGGTCAGCCATAATGCATAGAAGGGTATGGTATTAAGCAAGGTAAAAAGATATCAGACATTTCAGAATCCCTCTTTCAAGGTAAAAAAAAAAACAAAACAACAACAACCAACCAAACAAACAAACCCCAACAACAACAAAAAAATAAAACCAAGAAGAAGGTGCTTAAGACTTCTGCAAATTTAAGATCTTTATGAAAGAAACTTACCACTGTAATTTTAGCAGATTATTTCAGTATAATATAGAGTCTTCAAAGCATGATGTCATGCACAAGCCTGATAAAAAGTTTCTGGGGTCTTTGAGTGATCCAGTGTAGCTCCCATGAATTTAGCAGAATTAGTTAACTGAAGCATTAAGAACTAGCTTCAGACACCCAAACTACTAGAGACTGCCCCTCTCAAAACACATTATGAATGACTTTCTTAGAATACCCATGGACATTCCTTAGTGACAGTCCAGAATTAAGGAAATATTCTTTCCCACCAAAAAGCAAAGTTAATAAAAATTATTATGAAACCCCATCTGCTAAGTCATGGGTGGTGTCCATGATCTCTGTTCAGAGGAAAGTAAAGTTTTATACATCTTTAGATGAATTTTTGTGTCTTAAATTTGTATTTGTGGACTTGCCAGTAACTCACTGTCGGCTATCTTCACCAAAACAATTAAATAATTTATGTAGCTTTGTTAAATGTGCTAGAATAAGTCTACTAAGACTTTTTTTTTTTTCTGAAAGGTCCATTTTATAAAGATATGTCCAAAATATTTAAATGAAAACCTAAGCCAGGGTAATATTAAGCCCTTCAGAAATCAAGGCGCATTTGCCTGAACCATACTGGTGGGCAGAGCCAGGGCCAGCCCTGGCAGCTGTGATTTTCAGTACCACAGCCCAAAAGGTCCCGGGAAAATCAATCATTTCCTGTGCCATCAGGCCTAGTAAAGAAAATTTAATGCTTTTTCTCAGCCTCTAACAGTTTCCACAGGATCTTCCAATTCAGTAATGAGACGTACAGACTGACCCAGAGCAGTTAGTGAGCTGGGTTCATCTGAACAATGTGAATGTTAACACATCCTAATGTAATGCATCCAGGGCTGCAAAATGAAACAAAGTGGTCATGTGTGTCCTGCTGCTGTTAAGCAAAGCTGAATTATACTGTTCCACTTCTAAGGCATTCTTTGTGATGTGTTTGTCAATTATGCCAAGGGCACTTAGATCACAGCCTCGTTACTATAGAAAGGTATAACTGAGGGATATGAACTGAACATCTCTGCTCTATTTAAGGCATGGTTTCTAGTCTGCAGTATACTACAAGAGGTAATAATTACTAGAGAATGCATAACAATAAAAAGGCACTATCTTTTAAGCCGTAAACCAAGCAGAAAGAGTTATAGTTTAATTAATTTTGTTTTCTTTCAGGAAACCAAATAGGAGCCCATCCCACACTCTAGGGCTCCTCACAATAGTTCAGTTCTCATAATGAAGTAAAACAATGGAGAGATCATCATTCTCCAAAAATAAATGCACAAACAAACAAAGTAATGAAACAAGGCCCATTCACAGCAGGAAAAAGTCTTGAAGTTAGGCTTTCAGCTTAACTCTGTATCTCCTGTTTTCTGAATGCCAGAGTTCTCTGCTTTTCAATGAATGCATGCAAACTGCTGCGTTAGACAAACAAGAGTGGGGGACAGTCAACAGCCACCACAACTCCTTTTCTCTGAGAGTTTTGAGAGGGAATGACTCAGGATTGCAGAATCTGCATGAAGGAAATACAATCTTATGGAGGGGATGAGTCAAACCACCAGAACTTTCTGGAAAATATCTGGTAGGTTTTATGCATTATTAGTGGGTTTCAAGAATTTTCAAAAGAAATTTTTAAGCAAGAAAGTTAGCATTGCAAATTGCCAAAAGAACTCTCTATTTGATTAATTGCAGCTGTGAGAGGAAGATCCCAATTTATTCTTCATGGACCATATTGAGAAAGCTAGAGAAATTCTGGTCATGTTCATCTCACAGGGGCAAAACTCTTATTGTAGCTTTCCACATGCCCAAGTGAAGGAAGAGGGCAAATGCAACTAAATCAATGTTAAGCTGAAACAAAGGTGGTAATTATTTCAGGAAAGAAAATATTTTTGTAGGGTGGGAAACTTATGGGGTACTAACTATAACTGAGATTCCAAAATACAATAGAAATCCATGCTAATATAAAAGAAAACTTTACATAAACAGAAAATAGACCTGAAGACAAAGAGGAAAAAGCAAAGACCAAAAACATAAATATCACTGAAATTAATTCTGAGATTTGGTCACTTGTGAAAAATACAGACCAAAGAAAAAGCTGAAGATCAAGTGTTGAAGTTTCATAGGTAAATTTGCCCAGGAAAAACCCTGGCAAGAAGTTGTTTTTGTGAAGTAGAAAACTGTCATGTTGTTTCCATACTTTCTTCCATTCCCCAAAAACCTCACTGCTATAGTATACAAGTACCAAGTACATGATTTTTCACACAACCACTTCTGGCAAACCAGATATATAAGATAGGCAGGATGAAACACCCTTGGACATGATTTGCTCTCTTCTCTCATTATAACAAGGGGCTAGATAAATGTGTTAGGATAGATGTCAAAGATGGCTAAAACTGAGATAAATCCAGACTAATTGGAAAAGAACAAAAATAATGTTAAGTCTTATAAGCAACACTAAGATAAGTTAAGCAAATTTGTGTTGGGGCACATAGCTGTCATGTAATGGCAGAATGTCTCACATTTGATGGAGTGTAAAACAAGAATGAAGTCCAAGGTCTGAAACCACATATCTTCTACAGAAATATTTAACAGAGCAACACAAAATCCTGAAGCATACCCTCCTTCCTTCTTCCGCTTTCCATCTCCAAAGCTCTCACCTCTAGTATTTGCTACTTCTCTTAATGTTATTTTCCAGACTCATCATAACAATGGACTGACTCAGAATTATAATTAATCACTATTTAAGAGCAGTACAGTGGGTTTTAACCTTCAGTAAATGGGAAAGTTGTGAAGAAGAGTACACACAATCATTTCTTTCTTTGCTTTTCTGCCTTGCTATTAGAAATATGTTTCTTCTCCTCTCCACAAGGAGAAAAGCTGACAAAAGAGTTGCCTCCAGAGAGAAAAGAAAGATATGTGCCAGTGCCACAGTCTTCTCAAGTACAGATACTGTGGCTTGAGAAGGCAGGAAGAATTTGACCTAAAGCTAGGCATTTATCACCTTCTGGTCCAACTGCCTCTTTCCATTCCCTGAAGCAAGTTACTAATCAGAGAACTAGTTACTCTGAATAAAATTGCAAGTATTACTTTGTGCTTTCTTTTCTTCATGCTCTCTACTTGCAAGGAAATAGGGACTTGCTACCCAGAGCTTCCTCAGGTCACAGAGATACAGCATCTTCATCTTTAATCTCTGTTTATCCCCAAAGCAGTAGGTGAACATTCAAGAGACATACTATTTGACATTATTCACTTAGGGGGCTCTCCTGTTGAATGTTTTTAATCCTTACTCTTCAGAGAAGATCCTTTCTTTTTCTGTACTGTTGAAAAGATATTGTGCTAGCACTAATGACCATGCTCTTTGTCCTGTGACTGTAATATTCCTTCGCTGAAATTACTTCAGAAGCTGCTTAGGTTATAAAAAGGAGATGTTTATTTTTCTACTTATGCCTCTGATTTATTTCTTTTTCTTCACAGCTCTGTTCCTTCCTGTTCTTACTTGTTAAATTGCAAACCCTTCATTCTCTCTTGAGTCCCAGCTGTCTCTAAAAGTCTAATTCATACTTCACAGACTGAAACTCATCCTTACCCCCACTCATGTTCAGGCTCTTTAGAAGAAAGTGAACTTCCTGTGGTATAAGCCACATGGAAAGGGTTAGAGCCAAACAATATTTATGTAAGCATGTTGTTGCTTTGACAGAACCATGGGGTGCAAACTGTTAGGGGCCTTTCTGTTTAAAGACTCACAGGACTTTGTGAAGGAGAACACAGGAATTTGTGGACTCACAATGCTGTGAGGCATTTGGAGCCAAAGCTCAAGGGTGGTCTTTGGAAACCTCACAAAAAAAGAAGGTTTTCTGTTTCCCCTCATTTTTTGCCCCATCTGCAGTAAGTTCCTGAGTAGCATGTTTGGATCAAATGGACAACAGCAGGGATAAGATCAGGAGTTCAGGCAGGCCCAGGGCCGAGGAGGGGGATGTGTGCTTACAACATGGGGAGAAAAGGCTGACAGAAAGTTTGGCCAAGAACAAACCTCAACAGAAAGCTAAAGCTGTGAGAACTGTAGACAAAAAAGGAATTTGGAAGGAAGTCAAGTGAAACAAAGTTTAGAAAGTGAATTGGGACTTCAACACCAAAACTCTGATGTTTTTGCTAAAAAAGGGAGTTGAAATTATGAAAAAGATAAGAAGGAAGGATGAGATGGAGAAGTCTGCCTGTCTCTAATCTCTATTGGCTGCTCCATTTATGTCTTCCACATCCAGCTCACTATCCCAGAAGACATTTGCATCAGAGACATTGAGATACTTCTCAGGGAAAAGAATTAAAGTTACACTTTTTTGAGAATTGTGGATCACTACCCTGCTTACAAAGAGGTCAGGGTGGTTTCCAGACAAGCCTTCGTTCTAATATTTATATGGTTAATGCTTTTAAGAATCATTAAAATTTCCCTCAATTTTCTTCTTTTTTTCCAATCAACTCCACAGTTTTTGATCTCCAGTTTATCCCATTATCACTACCCTGCTCTAATTATCTTCCTTACTGCCTAAATTAATATACATGCACTCTTTTCCCCCTTCAGGACTTAGCTTCTCATACTTTGATCTGCTAATTGGCTTTTTAATCATCTCACTTTGTTTTCTTTTCTTTTTGATACTTGAAAGGAATTATTGACTGTAATGACCTGAAAGGTACCAGGTTGATAATACTGGCTCCTGAGACCTTAAAGTCAGCCCCAGATATGCTGATTCCAAGGCAGCCAGTGCAGCTGCATAACCAAAAGACAGAGCATCTCTACATCTGGGAGTGTGATTTAGGCTTTGTCTCCAGGGTGTTTCTTGTTTTATCCTGGAACTCTCGTAATTTAAATGTCTGTCTGCAGACATTTGCACTGAGAGTGTCAGCTCACCAAACCTCTGCATACTTTTTGGTAGCTACTGCCTGGACACACCGACCCAAATAAAACAAGCTGTGGAATCACATATCAATCAAAGAATGCAGTGAACATAAACGCTGTTTTCTTTCTTTCTGAAACGAGATTCAGACTCTTTATTCATCTTCAGATCTTCTGTTGTGGCCATGTTTCTCCCCTTCCCTCACCGCTTCTTTCAGTTCTGTTTCTTCTCAATGCCAATGCTTCCTTCCTTTTAATATTTCATATTAAATTTCACTAAGCTCCAGTTTTCTTGTTTTACTGACCCTTTTCACAGACGCCTGCTTTTCCTTTTTACAGTTATGTCTACACATTGTCAAAGCAAGTAGGGCCATACTAGAAGTGATTGTGGGCTAAAGATCAAACAGGTCATTGAGTAGAGAAGTTCATGACTTTTTGGGTAACATACATCCACACGTGCCATTCTGCTGTATGGGTATTTCAGACTCCAATAATCTTCACTTGACATTCCTGGATTTGTCTAGTGATGACAGTCTCTGTATATTAAGGCTAGTAAATGTCTCTATTGCAAATCACATTTATGATTTTTTTTTTAATGTCTTGAAGACTGTCAGAGGCAGACATCTGAAGGGTGTGATTTCTTGACAGACTGTTTATGTACTAATGTGTAAAATTTCCCTAAAATCTGCTCTGCCATTTCTGTTGCCCGTAGGGTTGAGAAATTCAGTAGTGCCTTATGTTAGTGGTTGTCTAATCATCTTGAATACAAGCTCTTCCTATTGCACTATCATCATAGCATAAAATGCCTTACTGAAGTTTCCTAGAAATAGAAAAGGAGTTTAAAAAGTAAAAATCACTGTTGGGTTTCCCTCTGCAAAATAAAGATTAAGTTTAACAAATTTCAGTGCTTAGGTATAAAGTAAGATGCACGTTTCAGGGATTTTTCCTAAATGGGAGAAAACTTTAAATCAAAGTCTTACAGAAAACTGACGTCTAAAGAACCATTTTGTGAATGTAAGGGTAAAATGCTGCTTTTCCTGCACAGAAGACAGGCTGCTTGGGGAAAGAGAGGAACAAAGCTTATCTTTGTGCTAGCTCAGAGCTTTTTGATAAGGATGGTAGCACAGGGGTGGACAGATAAACTCATAATGGAATCCACACCATTGTTTTGCTTACTATCTCTCTAGCCAAGGTTTCTGGTGCCCTGACCTCTGTGAATCCCACCAAGCCACCTCTGAGAAGCAAATCAAACAGAGAGGAAGGATGGGGGTGAGTATTCTTAGTTATACTTGAAAATTCCTTGGAATAATTCTGCTCAATATTTCATCATGTTTAAATGCTGAAAAATTTTGACCATTACAGCGTGTTTTATTTCTGGCAGGGTTGTGCAGGTATCCAGATACTAGGTATGACCTACCAGATTTCCTGTAACACATTTTTCCCTAATGTGACCTCTCAGGGTCTACAATTCTAAGCAGTCCTGCCAAGGAGGTGAAGACTTTCAAACAGGGAAGGGTTAATCTCATATCATAGTGAAACAGGGAAGTCAAAATCTTTCATTAATTGGAATGACCATCCAACTTCCTCTATTTCTGCAATATGGAAAACTCCTTTTCCTACCACCACACCACCTGGAAGACATAAATTGCTTTTTAAGCACATTCACAGTACTTCACTTTGGGGTTATCTTAACCTTAACAAACTTTTGCACTGAAATATTGGTACAAGAAAGAAAAGATATTTCACAGAACAAAGATTATCAGACTCATGTTAAAACAAATGAACAAACAAACAAACAGACAAGGTGTAGAAGGAACAGAGTGACCACAGGGAGAGTTAGAGGTGAGCTATCCTGTGAAATGGCTCAGTAATTTTGAGGTATGCCACAGCAAGGTCATTTGCCCAGTTATATTTGTCCAAAGGTATATCAAGTCATAGATAAGAAAGAGACAGCATTTGTATGTGAAGGTAATTAAAAAGAAATCATGAAACAAGTAACGAGATACACTGAAGCAGATAAAGTAGCAATCCAAATCTATAATTGGCACATTAAAAAGGAAGCTTTCAATATTCACAAAGAACTGAATGTTTATTAGATACTGGATATTTTATCACGTTAACAACACAATGATAGTAGCTCAGTGCATCTCCATGAAAGCAAAGGAATTACAGGAGAAATACATGTGTCTCAATGACTTAGTATTTTTATTAATGCAAATATTTCAATTTCATTGAATATAAGGTGATAAATTCTCTTTCAAGTTAATTTTGGCATCTAAGGTTGGAAAAATCTTTATTTTGAAATAGTTTTTGTATCACAAAAGAAGTCAATCAAATAAGACCTGATTATATAATTTCACTGCTATAAAGTCTGAAGAGTACTTAAGATAAACACTAAAGATATCATTATCAGTATATATTTATGTAATAAGTGGAGCTGAACAACTACTCCAATTAATCTTAGTTTAGTTAATTTTCCACAGGCTGGTAAAGGTCTCTCAAAATACTAAGATCTATTATTAATGTAATAAAACAAAAAATTGAGGCTGTATTTTTTATATGCCTGAATATAATATTTTTTCTTCCACTTTGCCTCGGAAATGATGCTAATTAATTGTTTTGTTTTGGCTGCAGAAATAAACCAACAAAACAAATGTAATTCCATGTCTGATGCTAAAAGGATATGTCTGGACCTTTGTACCCTAGAATGTGGTCTTATTTTAGAAACTGAGAGATTCAGCAACAGAGTTTGTCTCCAAAGCCAGTGGATTTAAGGAAGGAAGACATTTTCAACCAGTATGGTAAAACGTACTGCAAAACTGAAGACTGAAAGTTTTTTTCTGAACAAAACTACTGTCCTCTGGTTTGAAGAAAAATGGTCTTCAGAGGCAATAGATGGCATGTTCTATCTATCAATCAATCAGTCATTTCCTTGATCAATGTCTTTCACTCCTTGAAGAAATGACAATACACAAGACTTAGCTGAAGTGAAACAAATGTTCACTTGCTCATCTTTAATGTAAATGTACCTTATGGATTGTTGATCTTTCCAGAGACTACTGCTGTGTTGATTAATTGCTAATGAATGCTAATGAAGGAGTGAGGTGAATATACACAGTGATGTATTTAAGTGATGATTGATTGGATTTAACACTAGCTGTCAGGAGAGTACTTACCACATGCACAACAAGTCCATAAATATGCACAGAACTGTTATTTGTCTTCCTGCATGTCTCTCTGGTCTTTTAAGTCGATCTGTGACAGCAAAAGAACTGCCCCTCTAGACTTTCACTGCTAAAGTAAATTCATTCCTAAGAAAGGGTATCACCTCTCAATGACAGGTTTTAATTAAACATTGATGATCAGTGCACAGTTACATGACAAAATGTCACTCGATGAGTTCCATTTTAAAAGCAGAAAGTAAATTTTTAGAAAATTTCAGTAATAAAAAATGCTTAGAAACACACTAAAATAGAAAAAGACTCTACTCATGAGAGGTCCAAAATACAGAGGGGACATTAGGCTAAACAAAAGAAATGCCATTTCCAATTTAAGAAGAGCAATACTATATTATTCCTTTATGAGAAGGAGGAAAATAAATTGAAACAGCAAACTTTCTCTGGCAAGTGATACAGAGCTCGTTAGAAATTTCCGTGGCTAATAAAAAAACCCCAGCTACTGACCAATAAAGAAAAGTGAAAGAACAGTTTGCTTGGGTCAAGTGCAAGGGAGGAGAGAATTGGAGGCAGAGGATGCAGCAGAGCAGACCCTGGAGCCAGGATGGGAGATGCCCTGTAGAGATTATTGTCAGCTCAGATGAATTGGCTTAGCGGGGAACAGCAGATATTTTTGTCATTTCGATGACAAATTCTCATTGTTCAGCAATCAATACCCCAAATCTCTTGCGCTTGCATCTTTTGAATCACCTACCATGGCTGAAGGGGAATAGGTCCCAAACACTAGTCTCAGGTGAATTCAGCGCAACTATAATGACCATTTAAAATCACCTTTCAAATTTGAAGTAAATTCCTTTCTTCAAATGCAGTTCTTTTTCAAAAATAAGTATACTCTTCACACAGTCAAGCTAGAGCTAATCAAGTTTTTTATGTTATACAGCCCACAAGAAAGGAACAGATAGAAACAGTTATTTCTAAATACATTAGAGCACTCACATATTATCATGGTTATCATTTTCAACTGCCTTTGATTTTCAAGTTCTTAAATATTTTCCAATAGGTATGCAGACCCTCATGAAGATAATTCAAACCTACCAGTAAGGAACAGCTGGATATTGAAAGTGGTTCTATACTTGCAGGAATAAGAACTGAAATGCCACCATTGGCAGAAGCACATTCAAATATTTCTAAAGATTCACAAGATGTAATTTAGAGTTAGCTTTGTTCCTGCTGCTGAAATTCATATTTACTAAGTTGAGCTGGCATCCAGGTTTAAGAAATTTGCCTGTGTTTCCACGTGCCAAATGGGCAGGGGAACAATATGGTGATGGGTGAATTTTCACTGGGCAACTCTGGAGGTCACCACAATTGCTTGCTGTGGCTGTGCTTCCAGGGAGTTTTGATTCAGCAACAGGTCTTGGCAGTGAACAGGCAGCTGTAAATGGTAGACCCAAACCTTTTGCTAGCTGAAATGAAGACAAGCATCTGTTCTTGCTTTAATGCAGAATTTCTCATTTAGAAGAGGAAAATCCACTTCAGTGGTATTCCTACAGGAAAATTTGTATAACAGAGATGTTAAAAAATTGGTTTGAACCTACTTAGGCAAAATGGACAAATGAGGAAGAGAAGGGCTCTCTATGGCAAAACTTGCTTCCCAGTTATTGACATCTCAAAAGAGTTGAATCATATCAGACAAAATAAAAGAATTTAAACAAAAAATTGCAAATGCGAATTGCAAACTGTTTTTAAAATGTTGTCTGGTCACAATCTTTCAGTTTGGAAAGAACCACATGTGGGAAAAAAAAAACCCAAATCAACCAACTTGACTTAGAGGGAATGTAAAAACCCCCAATAATTAATTGAAGAACAATATAAAACAGTTAAGGAAAAAAAAGGAAGATGCTCATAATGATTAATGTAAACCAGAAATTATGAGTAATAAAAAAAGGATAAGGGAGAAAAAAGAATATAAGCAGTTGTCGAGGGTCAGTTGATAAGATGATACGTCAGCATTTTAGATACATTAGAATCTGAAAAAATTCACAAAAGCTGTTGGAAGTAGGGAAAAATCTCAATATTGAAGCACAATGGACATAATTCTGTCCTGTAGTTACCAAAAGAAGTAGTCATATTATATGCTGACAGTAAAATTACTTATGTTCCAATGAAAAAGTGGAAAAAAACACCAGCAGTTATTAAAGGTAGATTTTTCAACAGTGACAAGCACAATCCATTTGCATACTAGCATTTGGATGACTTAGTCTAGGAATCATCTGAATCATTCAGCATGTTTTTCAGTATATTTGAAATACAAGAAAGACCTAAGCAATGGAAGAAAGTTGCTGACCTATAAGAAAAAGAGAGAACACAAAGAAGCAAATAGAAGCAAATTTGTTTTCTTAATTTGATGTCAGTTCCAAATAAAAATGACGTGTTTGCTTATGATAGGACTTGGTTAATAAATGATATTACTAGAATAACTCAGCATAGATTAAAAACTCTGTAACTGTAACCTATTCATCAGCTATTTTTAAATAAGATTACCCAACTCCTCTAAATATATCACATGTATTCACTTTTATAGTGCATTTATCTTTTTAGTGTTACTGTACAAATTTTCATTTAAGAACACAGACAAAACCCCCAAGAGTTGCCACTCTTTAGTTGGCTTAAAAATTTCCTGATACGGCTCAAAATGCAATTGGGAAGAGTAAGGAAGGAGGTAAAGGGTGTTAGAAGAGATAAAGTTTCTAAAGACATCATAAAAATTTCTATCTTACTCGTGTCAGAAAAAGTTTCTGGCATATTGCTGAAGAAATCCACCTTGAGAGAAAGTAAAGTTGAATTTCTTGTTTGGTTTTTGAAAAGTTGACCTAGGTTGCATCTGCTGAATTCCCAAGAACATGTTAGCAGACCTAGCACAGTTTTTTTCTCAGTCCTGTCTTCTCATTCATTTTGCTCTGTTGCTATGCTAGGATTCTGTAGGGATTCTTGCTACAGCCTCCTTCATTATTCAGGCAAATGCACACGTAATCCAGCTTCTCTCAAATACTGTGGCTACCCAAATCACCCTGTAAAAAAATCTCAGAATTACTGAAAGCTGTCAAACCTTAGGAAGAATTAAAACAAGGGATAATT
This sequence comes from Illadopsis cleaveri, assembly GCA_013399915.1. NCBI lineage: Eukaryota > Metazoa > Chordata > Aves > Passeriformes > Timaliidae > Illadopsis > Illadopsis cleaveri. The sequence goes on along the minus strand of VXBB01007274.1, from coordinate 45,150 downwards.
TTTTTTTTTTAGGCCTTGTTTATAAATTTTTAGTTTTATTTTTTTCAGTGGCTAAACAGAAAGTATCAAAAATAGAATCTTTTTAATTGATCACTTGCATGGAAGAGATTTGTCAGAGAGGAGATAGATATTTGTCTGGATTCGGAGTGTTCAGGTTATTTAATGACCCAGGATTTGAGATACAGTTTTGAAAAACTGCATACAGCATCTGTGATTGGGGAAGGACTTTCGGGCAGTCTTAGCTGTCATTGTAGCATTTTTGTGAGCAGAGGAGATTTTCAGAATTGCTGTCTCCAGAGTTTCAAACAGGAGATGCTTGATATCCCCTTGCTGTGAGGACATTGTTCTAAATCTGAAGCATTAGATGGAATAAATAGGCTGTCAATTTTGGACAGGAGGCCACATGAATATTTGCACTTGTACTTACAAAACCTAATTGTGATAGTTCAAGAAAATAATTTTGATTACCTTTCCTCTTGTTTTATTAATCTTGTCTCAACCTTCATGATCCCCAGCCATCACAGACCCTTCAGGGAGCACGATTCATGTGTGCTGTACGAGCCATCCTGTGCAGCAGCGCACTGTTTTATTTTATACCAACTGTATGAAATCAAAGATTTCTTCTGAGCATAATGTGTTTTGGATTTGTGATAGACCCATGTGTCTCACTGAGAACTGACGGAAAGTTGCCAGGCTGCTCTGTCTGGGCCCTGTGTCCATGTCTGGATCTACATGCTGTCAAGTTCTCTGGTTTAAAACATCCCTGTAATGCAGCACTCTTCTTAGCTTTTCTGGCACATCTCCAGGAGATGTGCACTGTGTTTGAAGGTGGCAAGACACAGTCCTAAATAATCCTTCAAAAGAGTACTCAGGAATGGGAAGAATGAATCCATTCCATCCAGTGTCTTCAGAGAAGACTTTACAGGATGGAACAAATACACATCCAAATGAACTTATTTCCACAAAACAACCCAAACAAACCCCCTCCCAAAACACAATGAATTAAAAACCATCAAAAATTTAGGATTAATTACATCAAAATCTACTTAAATGAAGCATCAACAGAACATAACTTTTTGTACTCATCAGTCAGGTGAGATAGTCAGCATTACCTCTGTGCTGGGGCACAGCTGAAGCAGAACCCAACCCATCCCATGCTGGGACCTTCTGTGGCTTCAGTGATGCTCTGGTCTGGCAGGGACTGAGTGCAGGTGGTCTAAAGGCAGCATGGACCAAGCCACATGGAAGTGCTTTCAATCATTGATCACCATACATGTGAAGCATTGCTTTATCATAGCAATCACTTTATGATGTTGCAGCAGTCATTGAGCAGTGATAATCACAGAAATGGTGTAGCAGAGAACTCTGGTCAGCTCCCATTCTGTCCAAAGCTCATCAAGGTTGCTTGGAGAGAGGGTAATGGCACATGAAAAATCTGTGTGGTACTTCTGTTCCTGACTTGGTGACTTTCATAAAATCATTAACACAAAATTAAGTAATCACCCAAGAAAGTTTTGACAGAAGGAATGGGCAAACAGAACATTTACATCCTAGAGTTGGCCATGACATTATCTAGTTTGTGTTAAAGGTAGAATCATAAAATCATGAAGAGGTGATTTTAATGGCTTTAAACTGAAAGGCCCTAGACTTACATTAGATATTTAGAATAAATTCTTAACTATGAGAGTAGTAAGACATGGGCACAGGATTGCCTAGAGAGGTTGTGGATGCCCTGACCCTGGAAATGTTCAAGGCCAGATTGGAGGGGGCTCTGAGCAACCTGATCTTGTGAAAGATGTTGTGCTTATAGCAGAGAGGTTGGAAATAGATGATCTTCAAGGTTCCTTCCAACACAAGCAATTCTGTGAGTCTAAATCTCAATCAGTTGTCCCTAATATTGCCAACTGCAGATTTTGGATTTACCTAGTCCATGTGTCATGATGATCACAACAGCTAGAAAAGACACAGCATCTGATTCAGTATTCATAGAGCCAGCTAGTCTTGTGCTCCCTCTACTCTCAATATCTAATGAAACTTTGACATCTACAGTTCAGTCACAATGCACAGTTCTTGGTAAAAACAACTCACAAATTCCATATTCATTAGTTTCTGAAGTGACTCATTGCTTGGAAAAATGAACTAATGCAAATGGAATGAGCTTTCTACTAAAATACTTCTCAAACTCCCTTTTCCCCACAACCCCCATAATAGCATGAATTTGAATGTACCCACTGAAGATTTGTTGGTTGCTAATGTCACCCAGTGCCTTCCTCCTGTTAGCACTCAGATCAATAAAGAAATGCTTTTGATGTCTGGCAAAAAAAAACCCCAAAAACCAACAAAAAATCGCAAAAGCTACTGGGAAACAAATCTTGCTCTTGGTCTACATTTGTACCACCACAGGATGGACTCACAAAGGCTCAGACTGGTCAATACAGGTTAGTTTCTGGATGAAAATCTCTGAGGATAAATCCAGGGATTGAAGGAAGTTTTTTACACAGAAAAATACTGCATATTAATCTCTGTGTTAGATAACACATTTTCGCTGCGAACTTCAGGATGATTTTGTAAAATTGGTCCTATACATGCAGGCATACTGATTTATTATGTATGGAAATGATTTTATCTTATCTTTCAGGAAGCACCACACAAAAGAAGTACAAGACTGGCTTTATGGCACCAGTGCTTCCAAGTTGCTGAAGGAATTAGCATGCTTCTCAGGTAAACTAGGAAATCTCTGAGGATGTTTTCTCAAATGTCCTTACATTGAAATTTTGGCCCCGAACTTCTATGCCTAATTATAAAGGCAAACCTTTGGATACTAAAAACTGTGTAAATCAGAAGTTAACACTAAAAATCCCTTACACACAAACACACAAACACACGGTGGCCACTGCTGGGTTTTGTTCCTCCAGGACCTTATTCTTAAAGCTAAACTGAGACAGTCTCTGTTAATACTAAATATTAGTCCATTTGGGCACTGCCACTATAATCAGTGATAATTTTTAGATCTGAACTTTCTTTTTTAGATCTTTCTTTTTGCAGAAAAAAAAGGTTTGGAATTTATTAGAAAACTTAATTTGAAAGCATATGAGAAACAATATGAACTCAAAGAAACCAGAATTCTTATGTCATATCACACAACTGTATTGGTAATACTGTAAAGGAGAAATGTGCATTTCCTAATATTCACTCATATTGATCATATAGAAGAAATTAAGCTTATTTGAAATGTTAACCAGGTATTCTAACTATTTAAAAAGATATAAATTTTCCCATCCATTAAGGTTAAAAGAGACTTCATCATTAATTTAAATGAAAATTTATATCTGATTTAAATTAAAGTTGCAGAGCGGAATCAGCCATGTTCCGCTGCTGTCTTTAATATGTCTGTATAAAATCCAGGTCAGCCCTTTTTTGCTTAGTTTTAAAATTTGTGTTGGTTTAAAGATGTTCTTCATGTGGTTGAAACATCCCCCATCAAGTTCAGGGCTGTCTCAAATGCCCCCACTCTCTGAAGAAGTCTGGTTAGAATCTGCTCAGCTCTTTCTGTGATGCATGAGAAGAACACTAGCTTTTCAAAAGTTATTCCAAAGCTCGAGAATCTTTTTCCTAAATTTTCTAGTTCAGTGGGATATTGAACCATAAGTAGGGACTTCTATAATCTTCAGCAATGCAAATTAGAAAAAAGCCATCTCTTCCTGTGCAACCCCCATGCACTAGCTCAGCCTGGCACACATTGAAGGCCGTGCATCCCAAGAGCCCGGCCCTTCCTTTCAAATGTATTCCCGATCCCGTGGCTCCACTCACTCTGTATAGTTGTGACTTTTTTGGGATAGATTTACAGCAGGTCTAGAGTCAAACAGTTTTCCTGATTTCTAGTGGGCGTGATCTGAAAGGTTTTTGAAGTGGATTTTTAGAATATTGGTGGATCTGATTGTCTGAAGTGTGAGGAAGTTTTGGATTTGGGGCTAAGTCTCAATCTGGCAAAAATTAATCATATGATAGTCTTACAGTCCTTCCATCCCTACAGATTACATTTTCCATGTTTTCTGAAGTAAACCAGTAATCCAGCACAGTCCCCACATTTCCTGTCAGAGAACAAATAATTGCTTCAAAAATTTCAGGTCTTTCTTTAGCAGAAAAGAAATTCTTGAGCTCATACACCTTTTGTNTGAGCCTTACAGGGGCCTCCACCTTATTAATATTTAATCTTGGGGTTAAAATAAATCATGTGATTACTTTCTTTTAATTTACTTCAACTATCCCTGCAGCTGAATTGCAGAGGCACAGAAAAGTTTACAGGATTCATTTTAGACCTAGGAAATGGAGAATTAAATGAAACCAAAGATAAAAAAACCTGATGTACTTCAAGTTTCCTTTTCTCCCCCTGCAGCTCAAAACTTGAGATTTCTGTCTTGTATCATTTGTTCCCTAATTTATTTGACATTATTTTAAAAATAAAATGTGGCAGGTGAGTCACAAGTATATGGCATTATTTTCTTCAGCAGCTTATTCACCCCTGATCATGTGAGCCAAGATTACAATGGAAATATCTGTTAAATGGTGAGAACATTTTGCCTCATCCAGAGAACAGCATGTCTCCTATGAAGGCTCATTATCCAAAATCAGGGGGACAAGAGAAGTCACCAGCAACAGTATCGCAAGTAAGTGGGGTTACTGAGACAAAAAAATGTCATCAGGTGTTCATGAAAAATAATCTAAAATGTTGTTTTAAGGATGGACAGGCAGTTTTTCATCACTATGTAAGACTGCATCTTAAAAGGAGTATCTGCAATAAATAAAAATAAATGTCCCAAACATACTACGTGGGAATAGCCTGGTTTTTCTGAGGCTGAGAGTTTCTGTCATAAATTTTTTCTGGCTGGTTAAAGTCAATCTCTCTGTCATACCTCTCACCTACTGTGCCTCTGCTTGTGTTTCAAACCTCACTGACCACTGCATAAATGGCAAGCTACATTTCTTGTCCTATAGCTCCACCCTATTTTTCACTCTCAAGGTTTAAAACACATTGGCAAGATGAGGGACATTATCTGGCTTTACAGTCTCCTACGCTGATCCAACATACAACAGCTCAGCTAAGATAGCTGAGTGTGTCCACTGGTACCCTACCCTTAGACTAATTTACAGCATCCATCACCTTATACATTTGTATTTCTATGATGTACAGATGGTCTTTCTAGACCAGTTATCAAGTCAGTTACAATAGGGGAATCATAATTTAAACATGCTTTGGATCTCTACCATATGGAATCCCCATAAATAATGCTATATGCTTAATAAAAATATCCATCCCACAACTGAAGACATGGAGGATTGGACTTTCTCTTTTAACAGTTACACCTAGCCTGGATCAGGTATTCAATACATTTATGTCTCTGTTCTTTTGATCTTCATTTACTTAATCAAAGCCAACTGTTTTCTCCGAAGAAAAGCACAAGAAAGAAATACTGGTTTATTAATCTTTTCTGAAATGGATGCATTCTTGAGATGAGAACTGTCTGAACTCAGAATGATTTACATTCTTGTTTATTCCAAAAAGGCTTTATATTTTCTCCCCACTTCCCTCCTAGCAGTCCAAAAGATTTTCAAAGTGATAAAACCTTCATCTATCGAGCAGGTGAAGTTAAACATATACTATGTTCAAGATTAGGCTCACTCTTTTCACAGCTTTTTTTTTTTTTCCCCAATGAATTTGAAAAACAAAGGAAAGAACACGGAAATAAATGAGCTGCATTACACTTTTTTCATTATTTTAATTTTTGTTTGTCTTTGACATTGATCACAAAGCCATCCACTAAAAGGTACAGGACCAAAGTTTGAGGTCTTTTATCCTCGTAACACCACTGAATGAAGCAAGCTCATATAATTTAGCAGTTCAGTACCATAAGGCATCTTGGCTTAAAATCCATACACAATATGCTAGCACGGCGTTTCTGCAGCCAGCAACTTTTCCTGCTTGGTAAACAAATGGTTTAATAGTACAAGATATTGCTTTGTATACTATAAAATAATTAGGATATAAAAGGCACTTTTGTGTGCTGATGCTTCTGCAGTAGTTAATCTCCTGGTAAATTTCCCAGGAACTTGGGACAACAAGTTGCTGGCCAGGCCCTCTGCAATGACTGCCGTTTGATTGTGTTTGTGTGTTTGTGCTGCTGCTGCATCCCTGCATTGCCCCGGCTCAGCATGAGTTTTGAAATGAGGGTAATGCTGATGAAGTGTAGGGAGGGCTCCATCTCTGATGCATCATCTCATCTGTGTCCTCCTCTGAGACCAGCATGAAGCTTTGATGTCTGCAGGACAGGACTGAATTGCTGTGTATGTGGCCACATGACCAAAATCAGAGGGCTGATCAGGGCATGTGCATATTGAAGGCTTACACGGAATTTTAAGTAGTTGAAGAAAGTTAGATAAATTTAATTGAGAGTATTAGCTGCCTCTCTAGACTTCCTCCTCCTTCCTACAACTGTGCATTTGAAGGAACTTGACAAGAAGCTGTATGGCCTTACCCAGCATAGTGCATCAAGAAAGCTGACTGCCTACAACTTGCTGCCGTGTCTTCTTCTATGTCCCTCTTGGGTCAACAAAACAGAGACAGGTGAGAGATCTCTAAATCTGTTGGTGGAATGCTACATTTCTTAATTCTGTTTTCTTTCAGCCCACTGTCCAAGTCGCAAGGAACTCATTAAAAAATATCTTTTGTTTCCCAATATGAAAAATGGCCTTTGCTCATCCAAACCCAGATCAGGCAATACCGTCCAGTCACCCAGTGAAGTCTCCCACCTGCACACCCCCTCTGGCCCAAATGAGGAGCAACGTGTCTCATATTGGTGCAGGAGAGCCACAGTGAATTGAAGGCAACACTTGGCAAGTCCAGCTGTGCCAGGGAGGGATACAGCAGCAAACATCCAGTGACCTCCCTCAGTGCCAGAACAATGGCAAAAGATGAAAAAGGCCTAGGAAAGCAAGTTCCATCCTCACCCCTACTTTGGGAGAAGGAAAGATCTGTTTTCTTCCTCCTTTCATTCTTTAGGAATATTTCTACCCACAGCTTGAGGCAAAGTAAGGCAGAGAGAAAGAAAAACCCTCCAGTAAAATGTGTAATCACTCCCTGTGAAAGAGACAATGTCCCCCGTAGCCAGTAAGGCCAGCTGAGGTCCCACCCTGATTCAGGTGAGACTTCACTTCTTCTAATGGCAAAACACACCAATGATGTCTTAGAAACTACCCAGCAGTTTGGATTATGGTTTTCAGTATTGGGCACTAAAAAAAAAAGGGACATATCCAGTTAGTAGTAACATGAGTGGTATTTCTATTCACTGGTAGATGTGGTGGTAGATCAGAGTGCAGATTTTGTCCTCAACTCCAGAGAGACTTAAAAGTCTCTGTGCAGACTTTCTCTCAAATACATGATGGATTCATGTCCACTAACAAATAGCTTGGGAAAAGTCTGGGCTAAGTTGTCACAACTTCCAGGACATGAAAAGCTAGGCCTGGCATCACTGCACATTGCTGGCATGTTTTCTGATTAAATCAAACTTTGGGCAGCTAGAGTTGTAAAACAGGCAATAAACCTTTTATAACACATCATAAATAAGAATGCTCATGCTGACAGTTTGATTGAAATGTGCACTTCTTCATACCTCACATTTTGTGATCTATTGGCTCCTGCACTCCTTTCTTTATAGCTACATCAACTGGATATTTTCCCACATTTAGGGAGGGAGGGAAGCTTATAGAAGGAAGCAAGTTTTCTAGAAGTAATTAGTATGCAAGCTGCTTAAAGTCTGGAGGTTACTATTCTCAAAAGTTGCATACACTTAATTTGTTATTCTATGCTTGTGACTTTCAGGTGGGTTTGTTACAAGCTATACTAGGAACACAGCAAACGTTACCAAAACCCAGTGTGATTGAAAAACGTGAATTTGCTTACTTCTTCCTCATTCTTTCAGTTTGCTTTCTTGAAATACTCTATGAATTTTTTCATTCATGGATGTGTAAGATCCATGCAGTTATTTACAGACACATCTGTGGCACTCATCACTGGGATTTCAGCAGCCCTGAGATGAAGGCATGGATTCATCCCTGCACTGAGCAAACAGGGGGATTAGGTACTTTGCCCTCAGCCCCAACCAACCACTCTGACAGACGACCCTCCAGCAGTCCCAGGCCCTGTACAGTTTCAGATGTGATGAGGGAGAAGGACTGGGGAATAGGATTGAGCATGTCTCTAGCCCAGGAATGTGAGAAACATGGGATGTGGACCAGGAACAGACAGGTGAGACCAGTTGAGCTGTTGAGACCAGGTCAGCTGAGTGCAAGAACGTCTCAGCCTGCTCCTGACTCCACCACATGTCTCTACCAGAGAGGTCTCTACCAGATCTCAAAGTGAGCCTAAAGAGGGCTGAGTCGGCATCAGAAAGGGAAAGGACCCCCACTTCAGCTCTTGCAGAGTAAAGCTAGTGATATTTCTCCTGGTAGTGGTGTGAAAGCTACAAAGCAGAGATGAGTTTTTTTGTCAGCCTTGAAGCAATCAAGGATCAGAAGAGGACTGCCTGTATCAAACTTATGGTTGAACAATGTGTATAACATGAGTATGTACCCAAGTTACTTCAAAAGTACCTAACACATTTTGTATTGTATTGTAAGGTTTCCCCTGGCACGGACGACTTGTATGACAATTTGCAGCCTGGAGTGGCATCTAACAGCCACATGTTTAAACTGCTAAATGCAAAGATTTCTACTGGAAACACAGAGTGTACCGGGTTTGCATGGCCAAATTTTGGTAGTGGGGGGACTACTGGGGTGACTTCTGGGAGAAGCTGCCAGAAGCCTCTTCCATGCCCAGCAGAGCCAATGCCAGCTGGCTCCAGAAATGATGTGCCACTGGCCAAGGCTGGGCCAACTAGAAATAGTGGTAATGCCTCTGTGATAACATATTTAAGAAGAAAAAAAAGTTACTGCAGAGTTGTAATTGACGCCAGAGAAGAGCAGGGTGAGAACATGTGAGAGGAACAACTCTGCAGACACCAAGGTCACTAAAGAAGGAGGGGGAGGAGATGCTCCAGGTCCTGGAGCTGGGATTCCCCTACAGCACCTGGTGTAGACCATGGTGAAGCTGTGCCCCTACAGCCCATGGAGAACGACAGGAATGCACAGATCCACCTGCAACCCAAGGAGAAGACCAATACCAGGGCAGGTGGATGCCTGAGAGCAGGCTGTGACCCTGTAGGAGGCCTGTGCTGGAGCAGGCTCCTGGCAGGGACCTGCAGACCCAGAGAGAGTGGAACCTACGCTGGAGCAGATTTCCTGGTAGGATTTGTGACCCCACAGGGGACCCACACTGGAGCAGGCTGTGCCTGAAGGAATGCACCCTGTGGAAAAGTGACCCAGGTTGCAGCCTGGTGGAGATCTATTGCCTGGACTCATGTTGGGGAAGTTCATGGAGAACTGTCTCCCATGGGAAAGACCCCACGGTGGAGCAGGGGAAGGGCTCCTTAACCTGAGCATTGGCAGAAACAACATGTGATGAACTGACCGTAAGCCCCATTCCCTGTCTCCCTGCACTGCTGCAGGGAGAAGAAACAGAGCTGGGAAGGAGGGAGGGTTGGGGGAGAAGATGTTTTTAAGGTCTTATTTTACTTCTCATTATCCTACTCTGATTTTTTTAGCAATAAATTCTCTAAAAATTAGTATTAATATTAATTATTAATTATTAATTATATATCTCTAAATTAATATCTGTAATTCAAACTTGTTTTGTCTGTGCTGGTATTTGGTGAGTGATCTCTTCCAGTCCTTATCTCAGCTCATGAATCCTTTGTAATATTTTCTCTCTCCAGTCCAGCTGTGGAGGGGAGTGATAGAGAGGCTTTGGTGGGTGTCTGGAATCCAGCCAGTGTCAACCCATTACACAGACATGGTCCAAACTCTGGCAGCATTGCCTTAATTAGCACAGCACTGTATAAATCACAGCTTTTTGCCTGTCACTACCACTCAAGACCCCAGTGAGACTCCAGGACAGGTCAATGTGTAGGGATGATCACAGGGAGAGTGACAGTGCACATCTGAGCTCCCACAGTTTCAATTGCAGTGATTATTAATGTGAGAAAGCCAGAATGATAGAAAATGGCCCCAGTTCCAGTAGAATTTATAGCCTTTAGTGCCAATGTCCCTCAGCCTTGACCAGCTGTTACACACCTGGAAATGCAATACTGAAATATTCTCCTCATTTTATCTTTCTTACTCCTTATGAGACTAATGATGGACAGAGCAATATGTAGCATAATTATAGAGACTCACTTGCAGACAATGAATTTCATGCAGGAATACTACACTCTGCTAAAAATGCTTTCCGGTCGATAAAATATCTTAAAACTGCATTATACCAATAGCAGTGTTTTGCTCCTATAGGAGCAGCATTCTGAATTTTCTTTTTTGTTTCTTTATATGTATATAGAAATATCTATGTATATGCAAAAGATGACAAGCTAATAGAAATGGAAGTAATTCATACTCTAAAAGTAATTCCTACCTCAAAAATGGTTAAAGCATGTGTAAAAGGTTACTCAAAACATTTTCTTGAGTGTAGGATATCCTGCATCTCTATGGATCACTTAGCAGTCTCAATTTTAAGGCACTTCTAGGGATCATCCAAAACCAAGGCACCCAAATTATTACACGTGTGTATATAATTTGATGTCACATAGTAACAGAATCCTAGAACAGTTTGGGTTGGAAGGGTCCTTTAAAGTCATCTAGTACAACCTCCCTGCAATAAGCAAGGACATCTTCAACTAGATCAGATGGCTTAAAGCCCCATCCAACCTCAACTTAAACATTTCCAGAGATGTGGCATCTTCCACTTATTTGGGCAACCTTTGCCAGTTCCTCTTATTATTTTTCCAGAGATCACTGAAGTTTCATCCTGTTGGGTCAAAAAGATGTCTCTCTTTAGGAACATTTTCTTGCTCTGCTGCCTGTGACAAAACTCTTTGTCCCCTCATCATCCAGGCTGGATATTTGTATTTCGCTGAATCCATGCAATACGTTTTGTCCTTGCAACATCTAAAGAACACAAACTAGAAAAACGGGGGGTTTAATAGGAAAGAATTTAGAAAGAGATTTTTGTACCAGTGAAGCTGAGGAAAATCTCGCAAATTTTTCCCCCAAATTCTGGCTACAAGTTAAGCTGAGTCATTTTGAATTGATTTGAGCATAATCATCATCTATTGGTAACTGACACTAAGACTGGAAAAAAGGCAGAAGAGATACATTTTTTTAATGTTTTAATCTGCTGTCATTATTGTAGGTAGAAGTTTCATGAAATTATGTTGCCTGATCAACTTAGTGGCCCTTGTTGATGGATTAACTACATCACTGGCAAGGGAAGAAATATGGATGTCCTCTATATGGACTTCTATAAGGCTTTGGACACGATCCTCCACACCATCCTCCTCTCTAAATTGGAGAGACGTGTTTGATGCCTGAACTGTTTGGCAGATGAAGAATTTGTTGGACAGTCACATTCAGATGGTAGTGGTCAAGGACTCAGTGTCCAGATGGAACTGGATGAGTGGTGCTCCACACGGTTCTCTGCTAGGACTTGTAGTGTTTGACATTCTCATCAATGACATAGAGAGTGGGATTGAGTACAGCCTCAGCAAATTGGCAGATGACACCAAGCTGGGGGAGACGATGCCATCCAGAGGGACCTGCACAAGCTCAAGAAGTGGTCCTGTGGCAATCTCATGTGGCTGAACAAGGCCAGGTGCACCTGGGTCAGGGCAACCCCCAGTATCAATATACAGGCTCGGGATGCAGAGATTGAGTGCAGCACTGCCAAGAAAGACTTGGGGATGCTGGTGGATGCAAAGCTGGACATGTCCCTGCCCGTGGAGTGGGCTGGAACCAGGTGCTGTTTAAGATCTTTTCCAATCCAAAGTATTCTACCAAAATATCATGATGAGGAAATCATGACAGACACAGAACTGTAATCACTCCCCAATATGCCTTCCTTTGATATGTGATGTCCCCATGTAATAACAGTAGTAATCAAACTGCCCCATCTTTTTTCTTCAATGAGACTCATGCTTTCTCTTTCTTCTCTCCTCTCAGGTACCGTTAAACATCTCCAAATGTGCTTACAATTACTTACCTACCTTTGGCAAAATCAGAGGATTTTAAAATATACCTACTACAAATGCAGAAAAAACGGGTTTTGTATGTATTTTAATCCATTGCTAGCTGTTTCTTAAAGCCTTGTTTGTTTTCATGCCTTGTCTGAGATCTTGAAATAATATATTTAATAAAATCATGGCAATGACTCACAGTTTCTCTAATAAAGTTGTTTTCATTTATGTTGTATACAGAAACAGCTCTGTTAATAAAAACCATATATAAATAAAGTAGCTCCAGAAAGGAATGCTGATTCGTATAAGAAAACCCTGGACAATTAGGAACTAATGTCTGTAAAATATTCTGTTGCCACAAGACACACACAAACTGATTGAAGACAGACACTTCTATGAGAATGTTGAGGACAGCTTTATAAATAGATGCTCAGTAATAGTAGACCAGATGTTCAAAATGAATTGTCAAGCAAGAGTTCTTGTAACCAAGCTGAAGAAGGCCATCAAAGCAATTGTTTCACAACTTCAGATCACATTCTGAGCCTATTAGCCTACTGTCAGATATTCCTGGAGATGATTAAGTGCTTTCTCCTGTCAGAAAAGCCAATGCCACTTTTGGAAAAGTGACTGAAATAAAAGATTGGACCAATTTGTTATGCATATGAATGTAAATGGCATTTTGTGCTTCCGTGGTGCTTCTTTAGAGACATGGTTCTTGCAAGGGTCACTGGTGAGCTATCACATGGTATTGCATCCATCAGTTCACTCATGTGGGCACAGGTTGAGTGGTTGTAATAGCAAGAACTTCTAACAAAAAAAAAACAAACAAAACCAAACACCCAAACCCAAATCCAAAAACAAACAAACAAAACCACAAAAAATGTTCATGAGTCTATTATTCTATTCATGTAGATAGCTGAAAGTCAAGTGTCTGGTTTAAACATCAGGTTCCTCATGTAGTCACTGGAGAAAAAGTTTCCTCTAAAGTGTCATTTGTCTCTTAAGTTAGGTATGAGTTATTTCCTGATTTTAGCTGTCATTCTCCAATGGCTATAGAAACTAAATACTTTATTTGTCAGGTATGTGACTTGATCTCAAAAGCCAAAACTCAAATATCTGCTAATATATTTTCCTTTAAGAAACTCTACAGAAGGACCAAAAGGAATTTGTATCTGTAAAGTAAAGATCTCTTAAGAATACACATATTTTAAATAGTAAAAAATCCAGGTGTGCTGGGTAAAACTGAATTAAAACAAATGTATTTGGAACCAACTGTCTCTGTCCTGCCCTTTGTTTCTTGAATGCAAATTTGTTTCCTTCCGAGTTTCCTTTAATCCAGCAATTTTATGTGAGTTTCCATGTCACAATAAATTCTGGAAAATATTTTATGAGTCCTTTGGAGAAATCTCTTTCTTTCCATCACCTTTGAAACTGTTTGTGTTTTAGGTCCCAGTCTGAACTCAATTTGTCTGTCCCACATTGTATTTCAAAATTTTCCTGCTTGGGCAGTATATGGTTGCTCTATAGTAAGGGAAAGTCTCTTCTTTGCTCAGGAGATTCTGCTTAACCCAGAGTAGAGACAAGAAAGGTAAAGCAGTAGCCTTCTTCCCTGTTTTTCTACTTTACCCGGAGTTAGGTGAGAAAACATGTTTCATTGGATTTGCATAAGCAGAATAATACTTCTTAACTTTGGATTTATATGTGGAACTAAACAGTAAGCTTTCCATGGGAAAACCATATTGTGTGTGGGTATGCCTGGTATTTTCCTTCAATATGGTATCAAATTTCACAGACAAATTCTGCAGCATGTAGGGAGAAGTATTTCATTTACTTTCTTTAAATCTGCTGCCTTGCAATTTTATTTGATGCTCTTTGAAAAGAATAAGAATATTTTGGGAAATATTGAATAAACATTCTTCATTCTTCATCACCATGTACTTGTAATTTTATGTATGTCAGTCATATCCCTGTTAAGTCATCACTTTCCTAAACAAGGTCATTGTAGTTTGCAAAATCAAAGACATGAGAAGAATCACAGAATCAATCAAGGTGGGAAGGGACCACTTTGGGTCATCTGGTACAACCTCCCTGTTTGTGCAGGGTCATCCTAAAGCACATGGTACAGAATTGTGTCCAGATGGTTCTTGAATATTTCCAGTGAGGGAAACTCCAGAGCCTCTCTGGGCAGCCTGTTCTAGTGCATGGTCACACACACAATGAGTCCTTTCTCATATTCAGATGGAAATTCCTGTGCATTAGTTTCTGCCCATTGCCTCTTGTCCCATCACTTTGCACCACTGAGAAGAGCCCGGCTGCATGCTTTTGACATCCTTCCTTCAGATACTCACATACACTGAGGCCTCACTAGGGCTGAGCAGAGGGGCAGGATCACCTCCCTCGACCTACTGGCAATGCTTTTGCTAGTGCACCCCAGGATACCTTTGGCCTTATTGGCCACAAGGATGTACTGCTGGCTCATGGCCAGCTTGTCGTCCACCAGAAGCCCCAGGCCCTTCTCCACAGAGCTGTTTTCTAGCAGGTCAGCCCCCACTCTGTACTGGTAGATGGAGTTGTTTTTCCCCAAGAGCAGGACCCTGAACTTGCCTTCACTGAATTTCAGATGGTTCTCTCTGCCCATCTCTCCAGCCTGTCAGGGCCCTTCTGAAGGGCTGCACAACACTCTGAGGTATTGGCCACTCCTCCCAGCTTTGTGTTGTCAGGGAACTTGCTGAGGAGGCCTCTGCCCCTTCACCCAAGTTATTGGTGAGAAGTTATACAATACTGGGCCCAATATTGAACCTTGGGGGAAACCATCAATGACAGGCCTCTAACTAGACCCTGTGCCACTGATTACAACCCTCTGGGATCAGCTGTTCTGCCAGTTCTGAAACCACCTGTCCACTCACCCACTCCACACTTGCTGAGTTTGCCTGTGAGGATGTTGTGAGAGACAGAGTCAAAAGCCTTGCTGAACTTGAGGTAGACAATATCCCCTGCTGTCCCCTCATCCACCCAGGCAATTGTTTCATCATAAAAGGTAATCAAGCTGGTCAAGCATGATTTCCCTTTAGTGAATCCATGCTGACTGCTCCTGATCACCTTCTTGTCATCCATGTGGATAGTGATGGCCTCCAGAATGAGGTGCTCCATCATCTTTCCAGGGATTGAGGTGAGGCTGACTGACTGCTGGTTCCTTGCGTCTTCCTCCTTGCCCTTTTGGAAGACTGGGGCAACATTTTCTTCCTTCCTCAGACACCTCTCCTGATGTCCTTGACCTTTGAAAGATGAATGTGAGTGGCCTCACTATAGTGTTAGCACAAGTGCTGGAATTTCCCTTATTGCTAAAAGACAATCATGCAGCAAAACAAAGACAAAATTATTACTAAATGTTACCCATAATTATGGAAGTCTGAATATCACTGGAGGTATTTAAAAGAAGGGTAGACATGGTTTAGTGGTGGATTGGCAGTGTTCACTTAATGGTTGGACTTGATGATCATAAAGATCTTTTCCAACTGAAACAATTTAATGATTATGTGATTTCATGTCTTCTCCAAGTAGCTTGGATCTTAATTTTAAAACCTTCTCTAAGGGAAAGCAAGAAAAGTTTTACATATCACTCTTAGCAATAAGTAAAAATATAAATGCTATATAGTGCAGTTGACTAAATGCCATTGTTATTTTTCAGCATTATTCTGCCATATGTTTAGAGTCACTGGTGCTGCAGAGCTGTGAATACCAGCCACACAAGCTATCAATTAACTGCTCCTGAATGCCTCCATATTCTTGCTATACATCACTGTGGCTCCTCTAACCTTTGCAAGATGTTTTCTTCAGCCTTTTTGAACAGCATTTGGATGCTGTTGGTAATTTGAAGTCTAATCATTATAGTGGCACCATGGGAACATATTCATGGCCTCAAATCCCATTGTAGAAGGCTTTGCACAGATCCAGGTATGGATACAAAATTGCTCCCAACTGCATATGATTTAAAACTAAGATAAAATACTTCAAATCCACAAAAAAGTGGGATTCTTTTCAATAGTTCCAGATAGTGCTGCTGCAGATATTGACAGGTGAGCTAGTGATCCTCAGTTTCCTATGCAACTATTGAAGGGAAACAGGCACTCTATATGTCAACTCATTGGATCTGACCTGGCACTGCTTTCTTACTTTCTATCTGCTACAGAGCAAGTTGAAATGTGCTGTTTCACAGATACCTACATCTAGAGATACGTGCATCTGGTCAGATGTAAACCATACACACAGACATAGTGATCAGAAAGATGGGGATGGCTTCAATATGGTGCTAGCTGAGTAGATTTTACAGAAAAATATCACTACCTGAAAGTGGCTCAGTGGGTGCTTTGGGGGGCCATTCATTATCATAACTCTGAGAAGGGTTAGTGTTCTCATTAAGAAATAAAATTATGAGATCTATATGAAAGCCTTAGACGATGGTAAGAAATGTATCTTAGAGAAGTTAGAAAAGACTTTGCAAGAATGAGTTATGACATGGAGTGGGGAACTATAAATATCTCAACAGAAAATTGTGTCCATTTAAGAGCAGCATAGCAATATTGTGCCAATGAAAAGCAGTTGTGGAGTTTGAGGAACAAGTTTACAAGGCAGAGAGGTTAAGAAGTGTGTTTTAGCTGTGTTTGTCTTGACCTGACTGTTGACTTTTAAGAGACATTAAAAGGTTTTCATTTGGACATAAGGAAATAGACATGGAGTAAAGACATACCTTTTTGTCACGGTCACATTGGTTGGTTCACAGATGACACGCAACAGAAAGTGAGATGAATCGAATCAAAAGTATTATAAAAAATAAGGCCTTACTGAGCACCACTCTGCTCCCCCCAGTATGGAGGAGAACAAGAAAATCTTCCAGAAGACTTCCAGAACAAGCAGTTAGGTAGACAGAATGAAAAAAAAAAGAAAAAAAAAAAAAAAAAAAAAAAAAAAAAAAGAAAAAAAAAAAAAAAAAAAAAAAAAAAAAAAAAAAAAAAAAAAAAAAAAAAAAAAAAAAAAAAAAAAAAAAAAAAAAAAAAGAAAAGAGAAGCCATACTTAGGCTAAAAAAAAACGATAAGTTTTTTCAGAAGCATGGGCTCATTTGTGTTCAAGTCCAAAGCACCGCACTGTCATGAGGGAGAAGTGAAATTCCACAGTGCAGCTGGAGCTCAGAGGGGAACAGAGAAAGAATGGGCAGGGACTGGAAGGGCAGGTTGGTGTGAGCTGGAGAGGAGTTAAGTTGCTTGTACTGTTATGCAAAAAGGGCCAGTGCATACTGAGAAGTTAAGGAGAAGGATATGGGATAAGATGGGAATACTGGAACAGCTAAGGGGTAAGAGGAAAAGCCATAGAGGAGCTGCCTGCATTATGAAAAAAAAAGGAAAGTAAGGTCAGGGTACATTGTGTTTTGTATTTATATATTAAAAATATAATGTTTCCTTGGGAGAAATGGAGAACTGTAGTGTAGGCAGAAAGAGATAAAAGCAGGAATGAAGAAGGGGTAGAAAAGTGAGTGACAAGCAGTGAAAAGACAGCTGCTATTATAGGTGTAGGCACAGTGGAAAAAGCAATTTATCTCTGAAAGTGACAAAGACAAGAGATTGTTTGAGATGAGATCTAGAACAAAGTAAGCAACAGTACTCTATAAGCATTTTCAAAGGTCATCTTGTAATTTTTTGCTGTGATGCCTTGAGATGGATGAAATGAATTTATAATTTGATAATTCAAAAGGACACTAAATGTGTAACCCTAACTTGCAGTTCATTGGATCACTAAAAGAAACATCAGCAAAGCTGTATTATTATTTTTTTAAAGTGGCGAAAATATGGTCACAAAACTTCCATTAACTGAGTTTTAGGCTAGGCTGGTACTTTGATCTGTCTGATTATAGTTTTTTGGAGAGTCTGGGCTAAAATCTAAACAGACACACCACTGTGATTGAAGAAATTGTACCCAGTACTTTTAAAAACACTTACAGACTTTAAATGTTAAAAACATTTTTTACTTGAAAAGTTTTCCAGAAAAATCTTCAAATCCTAGTATTCCATAAATACAGAAATTTCTGTCATTTCACTTCAGTAAAGTGTTAAAGAGCAGAACTATACAGATCTGTTTAATGCATATCTGTAGGTATTTCACTTGAGGCAATACCAGTTAGAGTGGTTAAAGCACACTGTGAATTTTTGGATGCAAATGACTTTTGTCACTAAAAAAGCTGAAGTCAAAACCAAAACTATTTTAAGAGTGCTGGTTTCAGCACAACCATCTTGGGTCCCAGCTGGCAAAAGCCTCTTTGGAAGCAGGTTGAGACACTCATTCTACGAGAAATGCAGATTTGAGTCCCTCTTCTGTCTGATTTAGAGGGGTAATTCTGGGTGACTAATGGATGCTTTTGGCTGAGTACCCTCCAGCAGTTCCTGAAAGACTTGGCTGTTTTTATTCAAGCTAGGAACATTTCTTTTCTGAATTTCAAAATGTTGAAAACAGCTTGATAATAACTAGCAATAAACTGCTAGATCACACACAGAAGGCTCAGGCCTATTTATTTTTTCATTTACAGGTGAGAACCTAGGGATTTGGATTTTGCCTTCTAAAGATGAAAATCCTGTTGCCTCTTCATACAAAGCTCAAGAGTCATGTAGGTTCCCTAAATAGAAAGAAGTTAGAAGTGCACATGTAATTACTTCAGATCCATCTGTAAAAATCTAAAAAAGAAAAGTGCAAATCTCACCATCTAAACAAAATCTTCTTCTTTTTAAAAAGGTATGTTCACATTTTCAATTGTGGTCAGCAGCTTTAGGCAGCTGAGGCCCACAGCTAAGAAAAAATACATTTCTATAGCTATACAGATTAGAGCAAGCATGATTGCAATTGCCTACATTCACTGCCAAGATGTTTCTACAGGTTTACATTAGAAGATTTCTTAAAGGCTTAGGAAGGCAAATAGCTGCAATTTAGGAAGGAATAATTATTAAGTTTTGGACATTGCACGAGAAAACAGGGGGTTTTAAAATATATTTTTCTTTTTTTAAGTAAAGCATGGTTTGGCCAGTCAGGCCCACAGAAACTGTCAATTATATGTCATGGGAAAAGTATAATTTAAGAATAATGTCTAAACAACATCTTCATTGTACATACCTGTAAGTTACCTAAACGGCAAAGAATGTAAAGGTTGACATGATTTATGCTAGTTACTGACGAGTCTTTAAAAATGTTTCTTTCTCACTTAGCATGATTTATTCAGAGGTCTGAGGGTGCTACAAGGAGAAGGAAGGGCATAACTATTTCTATTCTACGGCTGAGGAAGAAGAAAGCAGAAGCACTGTGACATATCCACCTTCCTGGAAAGGTCTGGCGGAAGGCAGGGCGGAGAAAAAATCCTGTTCTTGCCTGTGCTCCTAAGTTCATCCACAGAACAGTTAGATTTTACTGGAGTTGAATAACTGCTGAGTAGTGCATTCACAACTATGCACAAAAAATGCTAGCTCCTGATTTGATTCAGCTGCATTCCTGCCCTTTTTTGTTAGTCTTGTTTCAATCAATTTTCTCTGCATATGAATGTTGGTGAAGGCAACTGATATAGAGGGGTACACATATTCACGGAGGAATAGGAGTTTGAAAAAGTCTACTCATCTTCTGTTTATTATTCATGATTCACTATTCATCATTCACTTTTTTCTCTATTCATAAAGTTTCAGGCATCCAATCAGGAGCAGAGACTGGGATGAATAATGGAAATACACAGTTCACAGATAATACTCAGGCTGCAATTTGTACAGGCAAATGATCTGACGAACATTTATAAATAACTGCAACAGTACTTTGGTGGCACAAAAGAAAATCTGCCCTCAAGTAAGAGGCAGAGAAATGAATTTGATTATGTCTAGAAGCATTAAGCAAGTAACCGGAATAGATAGCAAACTCCTGTAATACAACCTGACTTTTTCCAGGAAGAGAGAAGGTCATTAAACTATGAAAAACGCTGTGTCCTATGATGATGCAGGATTATCATTTTAACAGTCACCACTGGGAAAAGATGGACCAGTACCCACAATTGGATTGAGAGTAATCAGGTCACAGATCTAACAAACCCAGTGAAAACTTCTGGTGTGCTAAGGGACTCCTGCCAGATTGCCATTCTAGGGACAGGAGCATTTTATCACACTCTGATGTTCTGAAGAAGGGAATTGCTTTCTGTGGTATGTACTCCACTCCCAGCTGTTCGAGGAAGGGCCACTCCTCAGCTTCTGAGCTGCTGTGTTTGCCCTGAGATGCTGAACACTGCACCAGTTATTCAAAGGTTCATAACTTCTGGGGAATAGTGGTTACATAAATCTTTTCCTCACATTCCAGGTTAAGGGGCATGGTAGAAAGATTGAAGAATTCCTCCCCAAAAGACAGAAATGCACAATGTCCTGCACAGGAACTTAACTTCTTCAATCAAGAACAAATCACAGTGAGGATGAGGAGTTGCTATCACTGCCAGAAGTCTCTTCTGTAGCGCTGTGGTCCAGCTCCCCATCCCAGACTGACAGCTTTCTTATCATATCCTATTATTACCATCCACAACTTAAAATGTTATACAGCCACTAGCTGTTTCTTACTGCTGCCAGCAGTGTTCAGGTCGGATGCAAAC
The DNA here is from genome assembly GCA_013399915.1 of Illadopsis cleaveri. Classification (NCBI taxonomy): domain Eukaryota; kingdom Metazoa; phylum Chordata; class Aves; order Passeriformes; family Timaliidae; genus Illadopsis; species Illadopsis cleaveri. The sequence continues at coordinate 24,344 of VXBB01007274.1, read as the reverse complement.
ATTTTAAGCAAACCTACCAGCTTTTTGACCCACTTTAAGATGTAGGCATCCTGAAGGGAGTACATAGGCATTGTGGGGCAGTGCAATTTACAGTTCAAGAGATTAGTTTCAACCACAGCTAATTTGATAGTAATTATGTCAGGCTATGTTAAACAAAAATCTACTTTCTTAAACCAGCTGTTACACCTTTACTCTATCCTTTCCTACAAGAGAGCAAATTAGAGCAACAGAGAGATGAAAAGATCCTGGTCAGTGAAAAAACCCTCTAATCATCACAAGCAAGCTATGCCATGTAATTGTCTTCATGAACTGATTGATTTAAACACACTCAAAGCCAAACTGTGAGCAGCATTCAAGCTCATAAAAAAACACCTCACATGTCCCTCAATTTTTCAACACCTTTGCCCACCTTTACCTTATGTGCCTGGTAGTCTCCCATTGCAATGCCCTGTTATACAGAGAGCAAGCGGAAGAACAGCCAGTCTTCCATGGCTGTACTTATTTTTAGGTATTTTCCCCCCCTTTCTTTTATATGAGAGAGAAATTATCCCAAAGTGGCAAGAAGGAAGGGGTGAGGAAGAGCGGAAAAAAACAGGATAGGGAAAAAAGAGAATCAAGCCTCAGCATGAGGTCAGCAAGATGATCTAGGGAGAAGGAGGCATCCTCCAAGACTGTCCCACACAGCGGTGCCACAGCTGGTCATGCTGTGACTGGAGCATTGTGCAGGGAGCAATGGGGTTGCAGCAAGGCAAGAGCAGGGACACACTGATGTGCTTCCAGTCCTTGAATTGGTGTTGAGACTGGCCCACCGGAGCAGCAAGGAGTAAGAAAGGCAGGCAGAGGAAGGAAAGCAGATGGAGATAGGTGCAGGAGACAGAAGATTGAAGTTTGGTTTGTGGCTGGTGGGAATGAGAAGGCATCAGGAGAAGTAAACCCAAATCCAGTGAGAAAAAAGTGGAGATATTTGGAAGCTTTTAGGATGTGGGGGAAATCAGGGAGTAAAATTGTCAGATGGGACAGTATGTACTGGTTTAGGACTTTATGCAAGAAACTTGTGCAGCCTCAAGGTGTTGGCTTCAGCAAATCTGTGGAACGGTTTCAAGTCAATCATGGTTTAATCCCAGCAGGCAGCTAAACACCATAAAGCCAGTGGTTCACTCTCCTTCTGGAGAAGAGAATCAGAAGGGTAAAAGTTTAAAACCAAGTGATGCAGAAAAAAATCAATTGCTCGCCACCAAGAAACAGATGCCAAGTCAATCCCTGAGCAGTGACAACCCTGGCCAACCTTCTCTCCCCACCCTATTTTAACACTGAGAAAAATACCATATGGTGTGGAATGGTCAGCTGTTCCAGCTGTGTCCCTCCCAACTCTTGTGCACCCCCAGCCCGCTCACTGGTAGGGCAGCATGAGAAGCAGAAAGGTCCTTTGACTATGCAAGCCTTGCTCAGCAATAGCCAGAGCACCCCTTTGATATCCACAGTTTTCACCAGGAATTCAAAAGAGTAACTCAGGTTGTTGGTTTATACATATGGTTTTTTAGAAGCTCAGTGAACTGAATTTTGGTCTATATTCACAGCTCCTTTTGCTTGGGAGATCTCCATTATTTCTACCCAAGGAAACAAATAATGACTTAATCACATCAGGAAACTTCCCAGTGAGAAAGTTCGGGAGTGAGGAGGGAGCATTGTTAGAAGCAGATGCAGGAATGAGGTTATTACACAGCAGCCAGAGCTATTTTTTTACTCTATCTGGTGAAGTTAATTCAAGAATCATGCTCAAAACCACTGAGTGGATTTTTTTTTTTTTTTTTTTTAAATCTTCCTTCTTTTTTAGAATGTTTTTAAATGATTTTTATTTTTTGGTTGTTTGGGGTTGGTCAGCAAATTATCTGGCAAGCTTCTCTGAGAGGTTAATTAGAGGAGATGACTCCGGAGCGCTGCCCAGGCACATGCACATGCTGCCTGTTGGGAAGCTAACAGATGCATAAGAAGCTCAGAAACCTCTATTTTTCTAACTGGGGAATCTTTCTCCGCAGGACCCAAGTTCAGGCAGAGGTCAGATCCTTGTTGCCTCCCAGTAAGGATCAAAGTCTGTTGAAACTGAGTAATGCTTACAGTGGAAACCAGAGCCTCAGCTTATGGCAGTAGAAACTGAAAAGGCTTTGCAGCTCTCCTCAGCGCAAAAGTATTGATTTCCAGAGTAAGAAATTGCTGCTCCTATGGTTTAAACTTTATTCTGTTCTCTGGTATCTGAAATTGGTTTGTCTTTTAAAAGCTATGCTAACACTTGATGTGTAATAAAAGATGATTTTTTGTCTTTAGTCAGGAAACTCAGCCAGGGATGTGAATTTGAAGCACAAAGCTATAGAATTACTTCTCAGTCATTGCACTTATTTTGACTGTGTCCAGTATGGGAATGTTTCAAATCCAACTTAGTCATTTGCTGTAAAAGGGCCAGGAAAGAGCTAGGCAGCCTTCTGCCTGAAAGTCTGAGCAGGCTTTGGAGCAGGCTAACTCAGGGGATTCCAAACAATAATGTGAAATATGATTTACCTGCTCAGTCACAAACTGAGGCCTAAATACACTCAGTACTTGACACTAGTTCCTTCTGCTCTCCTTTCCTCTCTCCTTTCATAGCCAGATAATGGCATTAGTATAACAAAACTCTGTCTTGGGAATTGGAGCATTGTTCTGACACTTCATTCATCTACTTTAGTAGACTTTGCTGACTCCCTAAAACAAAGTTCATGGAGGTCCTGGTACTAAGTTCCCTATGGTGTTTCTACCAAAACAGGAGAGACAGGGAAAGGAGCAGGCTTCAAGGAACAGGAGGTGTAATGAACTTGCAGTAACTGCAATGTCAGTTCAGGTAACCACTGAAACCCAGTTCTAGCTCCAGGGAAGTCTGTCTCCTGCTTTCTTCTGCTCACTGACACCACCTCAGGCGTGAGGAGGGAAACTTGGACCTCCACGCTGAACAGCCAAATCAATCTGCATAACTAAGAAACAAATCATGAGAGAAACTCCCAAGGCAATGAAGGAACCTTCTACACATTTAATTCTGAGAAGATCAAGATTGCATTGATTTATTTACTTGCATTCACTAGTGACTCAAATTAATTAAAGGAGATCTCCTGCAAATTCCCCATGAGATACAGCAGGGGCACATGGTACTACATGCTATTTCTACAGGAAATAATAAATTGTAGATGTTATATTTCCCCACAATATACATCTTTACTGCAGTCTGTCAGGTTAGCACCTGATACTCATAGCACTGAAGTCCATTATAATGCTTCTGATTTTTTTGTCTCTGTGTAACTCTTTTAATATTTTTGCTTCTTATTAAAAAATAATCTTAAGTGAAACCTTGACTATATTTAAGGAAGTGCCTTTGAATTTACCTCATCAATTTTCCTTTTATTTCTTTGCAGGACCAGCTTAAGATAACACAAAATCACACCTGTGTTCAGTTTTGCTTCCACAGCTCCATCAGATCCTCTTGAAGAAACTGGCTGCAGACTCTTCTTAAGTACCCCTACAAGTGGTTGCTGAGAAGTCTTCTCTTTTCTGTACAGTCACAAGGTGTCTACTGAGTTTTTGTAGGAGGTTAGGTGACAGCCTTGTCAAAGACTTTGGCTCAATGAAAGTCTTCATCAAAGCATCCAACTTTCATTCACTGAGTTTGATGAATGAATGGTGCACGGAGGAGTTACTGGTTCTTTTAGGTAGTTTCATGCATTTCTTGCAGCAAGCAGAAGTCACCAACTGGAGTGATGTGTGAATTACCACATAACTGAATACTGAATGGAAATCTCTGACACCAGGACCCACAAACAGATACTTTGTCATAATATCCCACTCCATGAAAGCTCTCAGATGAATGCAAAAGTGAAATAAGAGATGATTAATTTGTTTACACAAGAGCATACTGGTTACAATGCTCATTTGAGAAGCGACTTTGTGATCTGTAGAGTGGATCCAAACTGAGAACAAGTGAAAGCCTAAGGACAGATTGGGGAGGCAGATAATGTTGGTTCAGGGTCCCTCCAACAGAGAGATCATTTCAAAATGGTTCTCCCTGGTGCCAGGTGAAAGCACAAACCCCCCAGTCTTGAGCAAAAGGTGTGAAGTGGGATGAGTCGTCTTGCTGCTCTGTGAGCAGACATAGCACTTACCCTGCTCATGGGCTCTTCTTTCTCTCCTGCAGCTACTTACCCGGAAAAACTGTGCAGGGTAATTTTATTCCAGTCCAGCCTCTGCTAGGGCCCCCGGTTTAAGATATTTGGTAAAATAAACGTCCTTTGAAAAATTCTATTTGTAAAGTTGAAGTGTCTTCTAAGGAAGCTTCTAGAACTATGTTGTAACTTTGTTATCCTTCTTGATTCCTAATTAATGCTACCTTGTGATAGTTCCCTTTTTCAGCTGGTGCATACATACTAGCAATGTGTTTTATGATAGCCACAGTGGGTTGGCTGGTGAATCAATAAAAAACATGAAGTCAGCATAAACATCCTCCTCTCTTCTACCCTTTCCTTCTGACTTCACCCTAACTTCCTAGATTCATGTATCTGGGTACATGGTGTTGTCTTGGGCAACCAAAAAGAATTATAAATGACAAATAAAGTCAAGAAGATATTTGTTTTCTCTGTTGCTCACAAAAGTTATTCAAAAAAGGTCCTTTGCCTTTGTGTAGAAAAATCCTGCTAAATCTCATGTGATACCTGAATTTTGTAAAGAAACCTGAAACCAGACAAATGTTACTAATCTCTGCCAATATTTTATCACAGTTTATGCTATAAAATTGCTGCACACCAAATTTTTCCCTGCTATGCTTTTCATAGCTCTATTCTGCAAAGTACAAAACCTCTAGCACACTGTGTCATAGCCACCTTCACTTTGGGTGTCCTACTTTATAAAGGTAGCTTTGTTACTAGTGGACAACAAGGGCCTGTACATTTAGAGTTGCTCTGAGACTGGTGGAATTACTCTATATTCATTCAAAAACCAGTGTTTTATGTCATAATTTTAGCAGTCCCAAATGGTATTGCAAGTTATAAAAAATTTGGGTGCTATCTAGTTCTTTGACCTGGGCTCTTATACCTTTTTCTTACTGTGATAAGATATTCCACTAGTGAGAGTAAAGACTGATCCCTGCTGGGCTGCTGGATGAACAATAACACATAACTAATATTGAGGGAAAAAAACCCATGAAAAGTGTAAATAAAGGATGGTGGAAAAGCCCAGTTCACTCATTTTTTCTGCTCTGTATCTGTGGCTACGGTTATTTCCCCTGGGACCAAGACAGTGAAGGAATGCAAGGTTCATCATTTCTCTGCTATCCAGGGAGATCACCTGAGAATGAGAAGAGCAGATGACCATCCTTACAAGTCAGAAATAAGACCTATGGTATTCAAGGGGGAGTAGGAAAGAAAAGGAATAGGAAGAAAAACAGGACAGATGGATTCTTTTAAAAGCTCTTTTAGACAAGGGAGACAAACTATTTCAAATGCTGAGTTTTACTTCTTAAAAGAAGTTCCCCTTAGTTTACATGGTAACCAGAGAATGTACAAGAAAAAGAGATACATAAGATCTCTATTTTGCCTTACATTATTCCTCTGAATAATGTATCTGAAATGACGCTTATAAACTAGTTTTACTTTCTGGCTTCATAAACTCCGTCATTTGGCACCTAGAGATGAAGATGATTTGCACCAAACATGTTGAGAAATATCAGTCACCGGGACCTCTACAAGGGCATTCAGAGCTATGCAGGGAACATGGGTAATGCAAGGCTGAGACATAGACTCCAACTTCCCAAACAGGTCTTGGGAAACTGGGAGTGGAGTCTCCTTCTTCTGGAGAAGTAAGGAAATGTAGTCTTTCCTTTTAAGCCCCTAAGGTGTACCTCATCACATTGATTCTCCCCTAACCCAGAAAACTGCATATCAAAGCGTGAGATTGAACTTGGATTATCTGAAGCAAAGAAAGAACTTGAACCATAAGAAAGAAAATTACACTTCACCTTCCATACCCACCATGAAGGAACCACTTACTGGGCTCTGACACGACCATTAATCTGTCCTCATTCACCCACCTCCAAAGAAAATAGAAGCTATGACTTAGTTTTGTGAAGAATCCATGCCATGGTCACGGTGCCTCAGGAATCTCTTCCCACTTTGCCTGGCCAGCCCTGACACCGGCCACAGGAAAGGTACAGCTTGGTATACTGGTATACCTCACGATCCTGTGGGCTCTTTGTCCTGTGAGCATGTACAGTGACAATGGAATGGAGGGAGGACACTGTTGATGTTTCAGCCACTGGAGTTTATTAGCACCCCACATGGGACAACCGCACCTCCAAGGAGTCTGCCTCAGCAGATCACAGATCACCCTGGTGTAGCAACTTAAATACGGGGGTGGAACAATGGGAGGGGTAGAGCAAGGGACCAATCAGGTATAGGTAGGGAGTGGCCCTGCAACTGAGGGACACACAAAGGAACCAACCCAGGAGGAGAAGGAGGGAACAGCTGGGATCCTGCCCAATCACGCCATGACCTCACTGGAACTCTCTAGACCCAAGGTGAGGCCTCGAAGTGACAGACAGGACCCGGGGGTTATATAACATATGATTGACGGATACAGTAACTTAGGGGAAACCACAGGGAACAAACTCAGGGGAGTACATGGAATGAACCATTAACATACATTGAACAATATAAGAATAAACCATTAACACATACATTAACTGATGAAACAAAAAACGCACCACTACAAATCCAGTAAGTCTTGTGCGCACAGGTGCATTTGTGTGCACATATGTGACACTGAGAAATACCACTGGATCAGTCCTTCAGAGAGATTCATCATAAGGAATTTGTTGCTAACAGATACTTTTAGTCTCGAGAAGAGTGCTGGTATCAGCATATGGTAAAAAAATGATTCACAGTACAGAACACTTCAAAATTATTAGATGCTGTTAATATCATAAAGCTGTGATGGCAGTGCCCACTCTGCTCTGTGCTGTATGGGCTGCCTTAGCCCCAGTCTGCACTTGTTGGCCACATTGTGCACCCTTGTCTCCATCATCCCCAGGGAGTGGTCTTGTCTTTTCCACCAGCTGGGGTCAACAACATTTCAGCTGCTTCTGCACCCACTTTCTCCTCCAGCACTTGTACCGAGACATAGGGAGATATTCTGTATAGTGGGGTCTGTGAGGGTCACCAAGGAAGTCTTATTTTGGGACTTATTTTGGGAGTTCACATGCACTCCAGGAAATGGAGCCTCCTCACGTCCGATCAGATTGTCTGTATAAAAAGAAGTTAGCAAGGTGAGGTAGATCTTTCCTTCAAGCCAAAATGGATCCTGCTAAACCCTTCAGTGTAAAAACAGATTTCTCTATATTCTTTGGTATTACAAAAGATTCAACTGTTTGTGTCTGCTTCCATGCAGACAGGAGCCAGATCCTAACCTGTACTGCTTCTCGAGCCACTCTGGTTAAGGACAGAGCAGATCTTCAGCTTTGCTGAGGTTAATACAGCCCCAATGTCATGTTTAATGGGTTCTCGGGATCTCAGCACCAGAGTTTGCTGCCTGAATTGCACCAGTGTCCTAACCTACATCATAAATCTGTTTTGATTTTGGTCTTAAGGGAAGTCAGATGCTGTAGTCTCTTACTTGGCTTTTCATTTCTAGGAACTCTCATTTGGTGTACACTTTCTATATGGGATCCAAATGCTTTGAATAGAAAAACAAAATAATTTTTCTCCTCACCTGACTATATTAAAGTCAAGTAAGGAGTCTATTTTTATCACAGGGAGTTCTTTTCTTCCCTCACTTCTCTTATCAAAGCTGTGCAATGTATTTTTTTACTTTGTATGTATGTGTCTCACCTGACACAAGCTAAATTCTGGTCAAGGCATATCTTTGATTTCTCTGGCTTCATCTTTTCCTCTTCAGAGTTCTGGATTTGGTGGGGTTTTTTGGCTTTGTTTTTTTGTTTGCTTGGGTTTTTGTTTGTTTGGCTGGTTTTGGTTTTGGGGTTTTTGTTTTGTTTTTGTGGTTTTTTGGTTTGATTTGGTTTTGGTGTGGTTTTTTTTTGTTTTGTTTTTTTGGGGTTTTTTGGGAGTTTTTTTGGGTGGGGGGCACTCAAAGAGCCCCTCAAATACCTCAACCTGTATCCCTCAGACTCAGGAAGAGATTTGATGCTCAGAGATTAACTGATGTGCTCAGGGCCCATAAGAAAAATCTGTGGTAGAAACAGTTGTCAGATCCCCTGTAAAGCTGAGCAAGCAGGGGCTTAAAAACAAAACCATCCTTTCTCACAGGGTATGAAATTTATCTTCCCTAAGAGCTCTTTATTCATTCACTCTCCCTTGTTCAGAATCCCAGATAATATTGTCTGGCAGAAGTTCAGTATGTGCTATCCTACTGTCACTTGTAATTTTCTGGTTACGGCATAATCTTCCCTAGTTCCACAGCTGCCCATTCTGTAGTTTCTTAAATCTTCCCTTGAAATCGGCTGATATTAGGAACAGACTATTGGACTATCTTTTCTGGTAGAGTATGAAAATTCTACCCCTGCTTTTAACAGCATAGCCACTTCCTGATGCTCTCTCCAAAGAAATTTGGATTCATGTTAAATCCAAAATTCCTAACATTTGGCCACTGGACTCATCTAGTAAGCTGGATTTTGCAAAAGTAGTCTGGGTCTGACACTAGTTAACTAGTATTTTTGATAAAGAATTAAATGGTGACATGAGGAGTTCACATAGAAAAGTCTGCAAACTCCAAATGGCTTTGATAAATGGAAAAAAAAAATCCCTAGAATTAACAGGATGCAGTTTAATAGGGTAAGTGAAGCACATGTAGGCATAATGAGATATCATTAAAATGTGACCTGGACTGCAGATCTACAGAAAAAGAATTCAAATCCCAGCCAGAGCAAATGTAAACACACAAAAAGGTATTTTACACATGTAAATTAAATTTTCATCATTTTAAAAATTATTTTCATGATCTACTTTTGATGACTCAGCTTCAGTATTGTGTCACGTTTTTCATTCTGCATCCTAGAAAAGGTGCGGACTACCTAAAGAGAGCCTTCAGGAAACCAACCTGAATGCTCAGTAACTGGGGGATCACAACCTGTGTGAGAAAAATGAACATACCTGGGATGTGGTTAAGAGGAGTCAGCATTACCAAGGTCCACAAAACCAGTCCTTCCTCTAACTCTTACTGTTTCACTCCCTGTAATTAACAGCTGAGGACACCCAGGCTTAAACTTTGACTCCAAGACATTCCTCCCTGAATTCAATGCCTTTATCCAGGTTAAGGGGAAATGTTGTGTATCTTCTCTGGAAAGCATTTCAGAATCCTTGGTACATTAAATTAAAAGGAGGAAAGTCTTCGACTTTCTTTACAAAATTATGTCCATCACAATCCCCTTTCCTAGTGTATTTCAAGCCCCTTGCAGGACTTAAACTTCTCTTCTGGCATTTGTCCATCTCTAGTCATCAAAATGGCCTTCAAGTAGTTTAATTAACAAATAATTACACAGGATAGCTTTCACTTATTTGCCGTCAGTACTTTTTCTTTTTATTTTTGGAAATTTTATGGTATTAATTTTTGATTTTCAAATGTAATAAATCCAGGGATATGAGCATTAGCATAAGTTACATTTTATTACTCACGCAAAGCTTTTCTGGATGACACTTGTAAAACAAATCCTGTTTTCCCCTAAGTTACTGGGCTGGTAGCACATTGAGTGAGGCTAGAGATACCTGAGATATTGCTTCAATTTCTATAGCCTTGGAAACACTTTCTCCCCTGTCCCCTATGGAAAAGCATGATTAAAAAAAGAGACTTTGGCTGAGCTGGAAACAATCTCTGAAAACCTATAAATCTTTATTAAATTCTGTGTTAAAACTCAGCTGAGGAGGAGTGGAGACACACTTTGTTCTGGGGATGCTTTTGCTGGAAAGTACTCAGGGGCCTATAATAAGCACAGAGCTCATCTGTAGCTAATGATTTGGAAGAAGGACTCTCCCCCATTGTGGGGTGGTATTAAGGGCACTGTGCTACAGCAGTAGCATTATACTTCATCTGTGACTTAGCCAAGGCTTGACATTTGATATGTGTGTAAAACACCACTTGCATATGGTGCTGTAGCTGAGGGCTCCTGGGCTGCACTGAGCCCACAGGATGCATCCATCTGGCCTGCAGCCTCGGCACTGAGGAGTCACATCCATGTGGCAGCAGCGGCAAAAGAAAAGCTGTGAGGTGCTTTTGGAAAGTCAGACACTGCAGCCCTTGGGAAACTGCTGCCACCTTCATTTGTCCCACGACTAGGGTCAAACCTGAAGTCTCCACTGGCTGTGAGAAGGCAGGGTCTAGCCTGTGTTTGGTGATGGAGGAGATGGAGAAGGTGGCTGGGGAAGGGCACTGTGGACCTCTCCCTCCCTCTAGTGGCTTCCTTACAGATAGGAATTGCTCTACATCTGCTACCTCTGTGCTAAGGCACGTGACCAGCAGGTTCAAGTACTTCCAGCTTCAATTTTGTATTTTTAAAATATAGGTCTAAGCTTAAATACTCACAGAGAATCCTCACAGTGTGGAGCTGTGCAACTGTGGCCCTTGAGGGACATGGGATGTCCTAGGCAGCCTTACTGTGAATCCCATTCTAATACAGTGTGTCCTCTTAATCCTCCCTATTGACAAAAGAGCACTAGAGATTGTTAATGGTTAGAGATTCTTGGGCTTTTGGTCATTGTGCCTGGTTTTATAAGATCAAGGGATCCATGCCATAAATCCTTACTGACATATAACAGGGTTGTTAAGAATACAACCAAAATCCATAAATCACACCATTTCTATGATATATTTATTATAGAGGCTAGGGTAGTTACATTCTCAAGAGTTTCAGTCTTCAAAAAGAATGATGCAATCAAGGAAAAATAATACTGTGTAGAAACCCAGAGGGAGGGAGACAGAGGGCTTCTAATGTGAGGCGTTACAGGTTTGATTGACTTTATAGCTTGTTTTGTACCCCGCATCTGTCTAAATATTTGCACTTGGCAAGTGAATTATTCTTTCCTAGAGGTTGTTTGTTTGTTTGTTTCTGTTTTCAAGGTCAATGAATTCTGGGTTTGGAAATATTAGAGAAGAAAGAATGTGAAGAGTTAAAAAAAAAAAAGGAGGTGGAAAAGATGGGGAAGGATGGAAATGAGTGGAAATACCAGTTTCAAAAATTTTCAGACACTGTGCATCTCCATTTCTTTTCATCTGAGTGAGCCTGGTGATTGTGGGCATGTACAGAAGACAGCCAGAGGCAGTACTCAGAGTGGCCCTATGAACAGTGGGGTGGTATCATGGAAGAGCAGGCATCTGCAGGATGTCCTCTTCCCACTAACAGGGGAATGTTGTATTCTTGAGGATGAAATTCTCCTGTAGCAGAAGTCAACAAGACCTTGCTGAGTATTTTAGTGTACCATAACCCTGTTGTTTAACCTCATGTTGTGCTGCACTGATAAATTAGTATACCCTCTCCCAAATCACGTGGCTGTGGGAAAAGATGCCTGCCCAAGAAGGCTTTGGCTGGTCTCATGCCCCCAGCCAGCTGCACCTGTGATGCTTTCTGAAAGCAAAACTGGAACTGTTCACCTCCTACTCTACCAGCTTCTTTTCCACAGGAACCATTTATTCATTACAAAGCAACATATATAAAAACATGGCCACTGCTTTACAACGGTGCTTCACCTGAATTGTTAGCACACTGTGGGGGGATGTGACAGATTCCATGAGTCAGACCCTCTAGACAAACACTAAAAGTACCACTTAAAAAGTTATGTTCAATTCTAAATCTCTTTGAACATAAAGTGAACCAATGAAGAAATGTAGCACTACAAAGAAAACAAAGCACTGCAGTGTTTCAAGTACAGGAAAGTAAAAGCAGACAAACAGCTTGATTAAATCTGATAGACACCATTACTTTTGTTCCAGCAGCAAAAAGTACATTTCAGATGGTGCTTTCATCTCTCTTTTACCTCCAAGTGAAGGTCCAAAAATAACCCCAAAGAGTGAGAAGAACAATGTGTTTTTTCTTCCTGCTCAGCTGGCCAGGCTGAATCACAGACCTACAGGACTGTCTTCCTTTGAGATGGAGAGTGATACTATTAGCCTTGCAGTACAGAAGGGAAATTGAGGCACACAGGAGGCCACATGACTGCTCCAACATTGCCACAAAAGCCTGGGGTGATGCTCAAAAGCCGAATCTTTTTTGTTCTGGGCTTATACCTCAGTGACTTTGCTCTCCTTTCAGCTTGACTGAATTATACGTGTTACTGCCCATGCAGACGTTTTCAGAAAGCAAATATTTGTTTGTTCTACCCAAAGCATGTAATGTGCTTATTGTTACCATATATTAACTAACGGTCAGATGTGAACAGAAACTAAAGTTCCAATCAAGACAGCTTCTTTGTTTGCTACATTTTAAGAACGCATTTCCCACTTCAAGTTAGATGAAAGGATCCTAACGCTGATTTTTCACTGTATGCGGAAGCTGCTATCAGATAATTGGAGAATATAAGGAAAAAATATAGACTAATCCTTTCTTTATTTATTCTCCCATTATTCAGCATAAATGCTTAGTAATTTTAAAAATTTCTTGGTAAAATAAAAACATACCACTTTCATGATATCAAAATGGATATCAGGTCAGTAATTTTTGCATTTGCATTTATTTTAATGTACTAATTAGCTGACAATAGACATCTGATTGTTTTCTCCATCTGTAAAATGTCACATAATATTAGAAAGCAATATTTGGTAATTATTGGAAATATTTCACAGTTAGTACTTTATTAGCTGCTTTTATTTTGCTCTTCATTTCCCTTTATAATGTAGAATTTAAAGTTGTTTTGTACTTCAATATAAATTCAAGAATTCAAGGTTCATCCTAAAGTCAAAATGCTCACAGAAATGCCGTGGATCAAAAAAAGCTGATGTTTCCTGTCATATTCAGGTACTTAAATTGTTCACTGTTCTGCTTCTGGAAGCATTAAAGCCTTGTATTTATCCATAGGTCAGGCAGCTGCGAATTTGAACTCTGCCCATACTTAAATGTCTCTTTTTAAAGTAGAAGATGATTCAGACTAATTTGTTCTTGGCCTCTTATGAGCTCAGACTACCACTTGAGTCCAATTATATGCTATGTCTTTGTGCTACTGACCTACAATCTACAGGGAGCTGAACCGAGGGCATCTTGTCTGCCTCCCAAAAGGATTTTGGGATAATGAATTTGAATGTTTAGTGTGACATGAAGCCAATGATTTAATCTTTGGTATATTTGATTTAAGAGCAATATAAGGCAGGAATGGAGAGAGAACCCTGTTGTAAAGGTATTTTTAAGTATGAGGGTTTTAAGCTTTTAGGAGTGATTAGGATGTGCATCACAAAGTAAGTAGTGTGTGCATCTAACCTTGCCCATGCAGTTCAGCATCTCTTTTGGCTGGGAAGTTAATGATTCAACTTGCTTATTTGGATTTATTAATGGAGATTATTCCGATTCAATAATCAAGGATTCAACATAAATGTTAATATAAGTTTAGGAGTTGTCAAAACAGGGTGCCTTTTAACACAGAAACCTTGGCAACAGACATGAAACTGGGCAAAAGGAAAAGAAAAATGGGCTAAGCGGAAAAGATGTGCTCTGCTCAATGAATCATGCTTTGTATGGAGCCTTCTCCACAGACAGTCATGAACTCCTTGGCTACACACAGGAGAAGAAACTTCCCTAGGTGGCATGATCAGAGCCTTTTCTTTGACTTCTTTCTGTGGGGCTGTTGCAATTTGTATAGTCTTTCCCAGTGTAGAGAGATGAGAACAGCAAGCGGGAACAGCCCAGGTTACACAATTTTTTGCCAGTTCCAGCAGACAGCATAGCCTGAGGGCAGGCAGAGAATGCACCTTGGCTTGTTACAGCCGTCCCTTAGCAGACTTGATTGTAATCAATCTTCTTGCTGTTAAGTCTCCCTCCTGGTAGTCTAGTCCCACCAGCTAACTAAAATCTGTTTTGGCAATTTTTCAAATCCTGGAGGCATGCAAAGTCCCACTGTTACCAATGTCAACCTGAACTGACTCAACATTTTGACTGTTTTTAAAAATGAAATAAAGTATTTCCTCTTTGTGTTGCTCAGCTTTCATATGTCATGTGGATGTCTGGAAAGGGAATGAAACATAAATGGTGCAAATATAGATTTCATTAATGAAGTCATGAAAATGTTGAGCATCTGTTAGTTCAATAATTTATTTAAATTTATTTGAAACAGTTCATCTTAGAATACTCTCTGAGCAGAAAAAATGGGGAAAATTGCTCCTCTTTACTCTTCTTCAAGGTAAGTAAGGTGAAATGTAATGAAGTAAGTTAGTAAGGCGAAATGCACACGATCTGAAACAATCAATGCCGCACCACCGTCACAGTTATTAATGGGAAATAAATATGGATTACAGATGTGCTGTCTTGTTGCAAAAGAAAGTGGGTGATTTATAAATTGCCAGTTATCACTTTGAAATACCAGTCCTCACAGAGCATCTGAACTGGATTTATTTTGAAGGAATTATCTGGAGCAGAAGGTTTTACAGCTTGCTATTGTTCTCCTTGAAAGCACCGAGACAAAACAGTGTATGCAATAAATCACACGCTGTATACCAAACAGTGTTTACATGTTTTCAAGTGAGTTGCTAAACTAGTACAAAAGAGACTAAATTCCCATCGGTTCTTGATAGAGATCATTCAGGAATTATATTCTAGTTTTTCTTAGGGGAGTATATTCATAAAGCAATTTGTGGTTTAATCCCTACAGAGAATGTATTTCTTCTAAAAACCTTGCCTATGTCTTTGTGTTTGAAGACAAATGTAATTGATTTTACAAGACTGATCTTTTGTTCAGATTAGTTTATTGGATTAGGCTTTTATCATCACCAGGATTTATTTTTTTTCCATGCTGTATTTATTTAGAAATTTTATCAAGGGTTTTTGCACACTGTGTGATTGTCTCTCAAAAGATTAGAACTTCCAATCAGTTTTTAGGAAGGAAAATTTGCCTACATAACATGAAAGTCGGTTAAGGTTCACTGAGAGTCACATTCCACCATGCCTCTCCTGAGAGGGCTGGAAGGGAGCAGTGTGTCTGAACTTCCAAGGAAAAATCTGCGCGGGAAGCCTGACATCGATGGCAATACCAAGGACCCCTGGAAAGGTGATTTAGAGCCAGTGGTTTTGCCCAGGATGGTCCTCTCCAATAGCTGCAATAGGATTGTAGGCATAATGGAGGCCAAAATCAATAATGAGGTGTGCACTGAGGCATTTTAAGCAACTCAGCTGCTGTAGTAAGAAATAATTTTAATTTCAACTTCATGCATACAGACTGTGTGTTTTTTTCTTTTCTTCTGCCCGTAACTTGCATGAGCCTATGTACTCACAGTCAGCTTTGGATGTTGTGAATTTATACTTTCATTTGGCTTTTACCTTAACCTGACTTGTAGTAAGGGTGGTTTGAAGATAACTGGCTTACATAAAAGCATTTTTCTTTGAAAGACTGGCAACTCAGAAGAGTAGGGAACTAACATGAGCTCTATCTCCACCCTGTTCTGTTGTGCCTTAGCAGACATGCACAGGCTCTTTAAGAGTTGGTGTTTTAGGGGTTGTAAAGGGAAGCAAGTTTTGATGACCAGCAACAACCAGGAGGACTCATCAGCATGCAGCAAGTAAGTGGGTAGCTCCCAGAGGCCCTCTCCAGGCTTTGTAGCAATTCCATAAGTGATTTCCACTGCTGCTCATGTGGCTATCTGTATGAAGAGAGCTGGCACTGGGAGCAATTAGCAGCACTACAGATCAGGGTACCTAGAGAGGTGCTTAGCACAACAGATACCCGCTGACACATGCTCTGGAAAAATTTAGTACGAGGTTCTGACTGACTTTCTAGATTTATGTTAACTTGCTGTACAGAGCTTTTAATTATTGCTCCAGGAATAGGATGTTACAACAGTCTGACCCATGCACATGGTAACAATGCAGCATCCATTTCAGTATTTTCTTGACATACTGTCTACTTGCACGTGCTACTGCACTGCTAGTTATGCTAGCCACTGCTCCTGGAGTTACATTACTAAATCAAATAGTTGGTTGTGAAACCAATGTCCTCCCAGCTTGTGAAATTCTCATTTAGAAACAAGAATGGCTAGCTCTGTGGTAATGCAAAGAATATACATTTATCTTTGTTTTCTGTTTAAATGCAGAAGAATCAGTAGTGATAAGCTAGGAAACATCATTGCCTCTAACCCCACCACTTCTTAGGCAAGTGAAAGAGTCACTAAGTACTCAGTTTTTGTGAAATCAGAATGTGAAAATTATTCCCATTTTGGAAACAAAAATACTTTTATTGGTATCATCTAAATTATCCCCAATCATTTACAACCGACCCCACGAGATACAGAGCACATTCTATAGTCATAACATCACTTCTTGGTTTGACATATCATTTGGGCAGCTTCAGGGAGTTTAAACAAAAATATACCCTTTGGTTTACAAAGAAATACTGGGTGCTGACCCTTGTATTCAGGTTGCTCTCTTTTTTTCCCAACAGCTGTTTTATAGGAAACTTCAGAAATGGAAGGAGTTCCAGAAATGGGACTTTTCATGTTTAACCTAAACCTCCCCTGACTCAGCCTCATGGTGTTTCCTCGAGTCCTGTTGTTGTTGGTCATGAGAGTGAAGAGATCAGTACCTGTCCCCACACTTCCCCTTGTGAGGATGTTGGGGACTGCAATGAAGTCTCCCTGCAGTCTCCTCCAGGTTGAACAAACCAAGTCACCTCAGCTCCTCCTTATACACCTTCCCCTCAAGGCCCTTCACCATCCTCATGGCCCTTCTTTAGATGCTCTCTAGTAGTTTAATATCCCTTTTATATTGCAGTGACCAAAACTTCCCCTCAGAACTCGAGGTGAGACCACCCCATTGCAGAGCAGAGTGGGACAATCTCCTCCCTTGCCCGGCTGGCCATGCTGTGCCCAGCAGGGTTGGCTCTCCTGGCTGCCAGGGCACTGCTGACTCACATTCAACTTTCCACTGACCAGGACCCACAGGTCCCTTTCTGTGGTGCTGCTCTCCAGCCTCTCATTCTCCAGGCTGTCTGTACATCCAGGATTGCCCCATCCCAGGTGCAGAATCCAGCACTTACCTTCATTAAACTTCATACAGTTGGTGATTGTCCATCTCTCTAATTGGTTAAGGTCTTGCTGCAGAGGCTCTGCACTTGAGGGTGTAGACAGAGTTTAGTAGATTTTGACACCAGAAAAGACCATTTTGGTCAAGAATTCTGATTTTGTACACAGGAATTATATGATGTTACTTTTTGTTTCCCACATTAGATTTCTGCTTCCTGGCTGGTCCAGAGCGTACCTTCCAAAATTGTAGTTTTAAGACCTGAAATGATGGACAAGTAGGTGGCTGCAGTTATATTAGTTATATTATCTATACAAGATGAATTATGCAGCTAAAATAAAGATCCTCACACTGAAAAAATCCATAAAATCAGAACATGTTACCTATGGGTATAACAAACTGAGATCTTAGTCCAAGTCATCCCACTGAAATCATTGTGATTGAAAGGGCAGAAAATGATGGTTCAGAAGGAATAAAACCACCAGTGTCTAGCCCAGTGTGAATAATGAACCTGCTTGTGCTCATATGTAACTATAGACTCATAGACCACATAGTATCTGAATATATAGCCTCTATAGTCTAATACATAGCCTGTATATTTGTACGTATACAGACTATATAGAGAGATTATAAATATAGACTATAGTAAAAACATATATAGTCTATAGACTATATAGTCTCTGAATAGTCTCAGAGAAAATAAAACACCAGCAGCAAAGAAAGCAAAAAACTTTTCAGGCAGATTCCAAGCACCAACACATTTATACAGTTACTTGTGTCAGGAGAAACTACCTTGTGCTCAAAAATGTTTCAGGTAAACATTTCTTGACTAAATGGATTTCTAGGAGAAACAAACCCCCATAACCTCAAATGTTACAATATTCCTTTTGCTACTATTTAAAGGAAAAGATGCAATTTTTTTCTATGTTTAAGTGTAAATTTATTGCTGAACATGATATATTAAATTATTTGAAGCTATTCTAACAACTCAGGTTATTTTTGTTTTTCCTTACTCTTGTTTTTAGGCAAATATATTCATTTATATGATAGAGTTGCTATCTATGTTCACCTATGATTTAGAGAATCAAAAATATCTTAGAATACAAGAGGCTGATCAGGTGGGATCAGATGGGATTTAGCCATATAAACCTTCATCATTCAAAAGTGGAATTGTTTCTTCTGTTATCAGCATCCATTAGAGAATGTATAACCATTCTTTCTCCAACTTAATTGCTGCTTTGCTAGAAGAGATTTTCCTAACAGTCACCAGGTAGATGTTCCTCAGTAATTTGGGAAACATAAAGCAGAAATCAAACAAACAATTGAAAGTTCAAAAAATTTTTACAAGTAGGAAAAAGAGATGCATTGATCAATCCTTTCTTTACTATTTCCATCATTTAACTTCTGTTTGAAACTAAGAAGGGAGAAAAATATAAATGAAAGAAAAAAGGAAATCTATAAACTCTTTGTTTCCCCCGAAAGATACATCTCTTTCAAATCTTTCACATGCCACGTTTGAAGCAGGTTGCAAGCATCAAATCATGTTAAGTTTGACTTACTCTAATGCAACATGAAAGATACAGCCTGAAGTAATGCATTACAACGTGACTTGTCACATGTGGGAGTTTTTAAAAGAAAGCCACTTGCTGATAAAGACAACACAATTAAAAAATGGCTGGTTTGAATAAAAATGCAACATTTTCATGATGTGTCTCAGTTTGGGATTATAAGAGATATTTTGGTCTGAGAAAAGGATCAGTTTCCTGTCTGCAGGGAAATGACTAAAGTAAGAAAAGAAGCATTTGGCAGAGCAGCTGTCCTTGGCAAAGGCAGTGGTTTGATATAGGCATTGCACTTGAAAGAATACTTCCACCACTGCAGAGGTCAACACTAGAAGAGCAATGTTTGGGAAGGGTGCATGTAAGTACACCATATACCTCTGCTACCTGTGGTCATCAGATATCTTGAGGCTCTTTATTCAGAGTCGCTGTGCTGTGCTGTGTGACATGTTAGGCAGGGGTTGTTCTGGTAATGATTTTGGTTATCTGCAGTTATTTTCCCTGCTGGCTGTTCTTGCCTTGCCTGTTGCAGGCACTTTTCTGTAACCACAGCAGTGGACAGGACTTGAGATCCTCACAAAAACACACGCATGGTCAGCACACACATGGGGTGTGCTCCCTTTAACATGATTTTCATCCCTTATTCATTCTGGTACTTCTCAAAAATCACCTTCTTTGAGGAAGATGCTACTTGTTTCCCAGTTGCATACAGCAGTAGGCCTCACTAAGCTAAGGCTGTTCACACAAATAAGGTGTTGGTGACCATGGAAGTTTAGACTTGTTGAAGTAAAACTTTATGTATTGCTCTTCCTGACAGTGCCAGCTGGTGACTCCAGCCTGTGTTGCTGTCACTTGCACCTAGAGTAAATAAAGAAGGCATGGAGCAAAGCTGAGTGGGGTGTGCAGCTGCACAAATGCCATGTTATTTAATACAGGAGTTTAATACAAACTGTTGAGATAACCCGGTACAAGGGAAACAAGCTGTACAAGAGAAGAAAGGGCAAAGGCAAAGAGGACTGTATAGGAAGGGAAGATGAGCAGAAGCAGTGTTTATAGTAGGAAAAGGGACAGTGAGGGCAAGAGTTCAAGCAGCAAGTACAAACATTATTAAAATAAAGGGTAAAATCCTGTTTGCTTCCCCTGATGATAACAGCAATGATAAAATGATTCACAGCCTGGTATTGCTGGGAGCCTCAGAAAGGCTCTCTTCATGGAAGGAGCAAGGGTCTCACATCACCTCTTTGAGGCAGCAGGGCCTCATGTCCAGGCACTATGAGGTTGTGTTCCCAGAACATCACTGCAAAATACTAGGAAGCTGTTTAAACTGGAAGGATTCCTCTTCTGCATTCTGAATTTAAGAAATCACAATGGAAAATTAAAGCATATGTTTTTAGCAAAGCAAACCAATGTCTTTTTGTATAAAACCCACTAAACCATCACATATCTAGAAAGTTCTGACATGATTGACAATGTACTTAAGACAAGACAAGCTGGGAATAGGGAAGGTTAGACTTCAAGGGCAATTTAACAAGCAGCAGAAGGACATTTGCACATGTAGTGTCTGAAACAGGAGCACAGAAGTGGAAGATAAGGATCAGTAAGTCCAGCCATGGTCACTGGCAAGCATGTCACAACATTTGGTCTCTTCTCCTTATGGCCCACAAAACACTTGTGTGTGCCCTATTACCAGCTAATGGGCTGCAATGAGAGAGAAAATGTCACAAGCATATCAGAGAGTGAGAGCAGAAGATGGATGGAAATCATGACTAGTTTTGCAACTTGCCATAGCAGTTTAAACCTGTGGTTCTTAAGGCACAAGTTTCACTTGCACTGGACATTGAGATATTTGTCTCTGAGCCTCAGTCCTCTCTCTGCCTTTATGCCTGCATAAAAGGAGAGAGAATCAACTGTCATTTAAGTCCTTGGGATGGCAATGAGATGAAAAGAGTCACATGTATATTTGTGTCCAAAGGTTATGTCCTCGAGTCTTCATTTCATTGTGATGGCCTGGGGTTAGAGAAAGTGTATATGTGCTTGTGTTCCAGTAACAGATTTTTTTTATTCTTAAAAACATATGATGTGTGGATAAAATTCATCTCTTATGTAAAACTGCGTCACTTCAATGATATATTTTCAGAGATGAATTTGCATCTACTTATTTAAATCAGATGAGTAATTTTATATAAAAAATAAGAACTGGTAAATAAAAACATCCGGTGGATGATTAAGTTCCACATATTGAGCTTTTATTAGGAATAGTTGATATAACTCTAAGAGAGATCTTGCATGTAAGCATTATTAATTTATATATGGTTCCTGAACAAGAGTGGTAAAGAAACATGGAGGAACAGCAAAGCCACTGTGAGACTTCTTTAACAGTGGGCTTGAAATGTGCTGCTTCTTCATTTATTCCTCTTCTTTTGACTGTGATGTGATTGCAATTATCAGGAAAAAAAAAAATGAGTCAATTCCCTCCATGTTTTCATACTTGGTGCATTTAAATTAGACGTCTATACTTTGTGCTGGTAGGGAAAGGGCAGAAAAGATTTCAGACCATCCGGTTTTCATCAGAAGATCCCTGGGAAGAGTTGGACACCTCTGACCTGTCACATGCTCCAGGCACTTCATCTGTGGGATGTGTCAGCTTGAGAAGTAAAGTTGTTCCCAATTGGAAGTGACTGTAAATATGACAGCTTGCACAGAAGAGGTACTCTCCCAATAAAACCACTACCATGAACAGTTTGGTTCCATCAAAAGTGCAAAAAAAGAGGAGATTTTCAGCTGACCAGCAAGCTCATCAAGAGACCCAGAGAACCTTTGTTGTTCCTTTTATGTGAAGAAAGGCCCTGGACTACACCCAAAGGTGTGTTAAACTGCCAACACACTCAGTATGACTGTGTTAATTTATACATCCTTACCTTAAAATACACTCTTGACATTCCTAATTATGGAAATCATAGATCTCTACAAACATGACTTATGTTATTAATGTTCTGCACACCATCAGAAAGTGGGAGGCATTAGCCCTGGTGAAATGCAAGAGAGCTGGTAATCCAGGTCTCTGCTGGGTGAGCTGGTTGTGTACCACTTCTGCCAATGAGAGCCAGTGAAGGGCTTTGTGTTCCTGTGCTGTGGGTGCATGAGGTTGAAAAAAGTTCAAGACAACAGGATCACAAGGATTTTTACAATTCCCGGCCTCCAGAAACGCCTGCCAGCAAGGACTGATGTCCTATATGCCCTTCCCTTCTCCTTCTGCCCTAGACAAGGGCATGAGGGATAAGAATGTGCTGTGGTCACCTCTCGTGAGCTGCAGTGACACTAGAGCACAGCAAAGATGCACTGGTGGCACTGCTGCTGAAGCTATGAAGATGGAGATGTCCACACGGTCTATACAAAAGATGAAGCAACCACTACCCTGCTGCACTAGGAACCTTCTTTGGAAACATTTCTGGGAGTGACACTTTGTTTTTATCGAAAGGGGAAACAACTTCTGTTCGGTAGGGCAGTCTAAGCCATAGTATAAAAAAGGTTTTATAAAATTTTTCCCCATTGTCTTTGTCTGGCAATGTTATCCCAAACTAACAGCTTCACTTGCATTGCACTTTCTCAAATGGGAGCCTGAAAGGCTTTTAGCTCTGCATGCTCTTGATTATTTTTATTTTTAGTCTTCTATCCTCCAAAGCCTTATTTAAGACAATAGTGACATTAATTATAACAAGACTGCCTTACTTGCATGATTCAGAACTACTCAAAGTTTTTTCAGATTGTGTCCAAGATCCAAAGTAGAGAAAACCGTGTAAGCCAAGAGTTTGGGGACTTTAACACTGTCCTCACTTTTAAGCAACTAAATCACACCATAAATAAAATAGACTAACAGGAAAATTAAACAGCCTGAGCGTAGCAAGGGGGAATATTTCAATAACAAATATTGCTACCCATATACCTCAACAGAATGTGCTAAAGTAAACAAAATGATAGCATAATTATAGTCATTCCAGTTATGTTAATTAGGCTATATACACGCTTCATTGATAAGCAACTGTGGTGCAAAGAAGTGCTGTAAGCCTGATATTTCCTTGGTTAGCAGCTTTGTTGTGCATATGCTGCTGTTATGATCTTAGTTGCATTAATGCAGAGCAAAAAAACCCCACTACCCAGACCTAAAAATAATAGTAATAATAACAGTATGTGTCAGGGCAGGCTTAGTGCAAGGTTCAAGCTGAACAGCCCAGTGTGATGTTTTTCTCACTCTGAATTCAGGTTCCCAGAGAAGATTGCCAGCAAGACTTCCCAAGACAACATCCCAATAAATGCAAATACACAGCAAACATCACAGTTACTTGTGTTCCATAGAGGGAGCCTTTACACCTGTGTTTTGCTGATTCTGTAGCTATAATTTCTCAACACTCTCCAAGGTGTTTTGAATTGCAGCTGCTCAGAATTTAACATCATATCTTTTTTATGGAAGTATCACTTCTTTTTGTTTGTAAGGATTGTTTTTCCTTTCCCTGAAGTGTAATTATTTCACAAAAACTGCTGTCAATTTCTTTAAATATAAACTTCTGTGTGAAAAAATGGGAAGAAATATGGCTTTGCTCGTTTTTGAAATTTTTTTTTTTACTGGAGAACCTAAAATGAAAAAAAAATTGAAAATTTTCAGAAACTCAACAGAGAAGAAAACACTGCATAATACAATTTAAAAATAGGATTAACAATTTTGACCAGATGTTTTAGAGCAGGTAAAGGACTTGTTTTTAAAAACAAGAAAGAAATATTTAAGCATTTGCCTTTTGAAATACCCTCGGTTCTCCCTGTTTCAATCTTAAATATAACCTATGACACTTTAAGTCATTTTTTCTTTCTATTTATTCAATATTTCTAATTTTGAACATTTCTGATTGCTGAAAAAACCCACTAACTTTGATATTTTTACTAGTTTCCCTGTGTCATTAAACTTTTGCTACTGCTTTTTTGGGCTGCTACTACTGTTGTTTAGGTACATCTCCACTACTTGGTGGAAAAATCCCTGAAATAGCCCCACCCCAATGCTGTCAACAATTCTGACAACACGTTGCTGTGCAATGGAGATGCTCCTGCTTGCTCAGAGCTGGTCTCAGTCTTTCTCCTGCAGTGCCCCTTTTCACTGTCCAGGCACAACTTTAGTGAAGAATTAGGCACAAAATTAGAAATAGAAATATCAGTGAAATAGATAAGATCAGTGGAGGATCACACTGAAATACAAGCAGTTCGATGAGGCTGGAGGAATCAAAAGACTCACTTTCGGTTGCAGTTTGAGCAAATGAGGTTATACTTGCACCTACATAATCACAGAATCACAGAATCACAGAATTTCTAGGTTGGAAGAGACCTTCAAGATCATCGAGTCCAACCCAGCCCTAACACCTCAACTAGATCATGGTATCAAGTGCCACCTCCAGTCTTTTTTTAAACACATCCAGGGAGGGTGACTCCACCACCTCCCCGGGCAGACCATTCCAGTACTTTACCATTCTTTCAGTGAAAAACTTCTTCCTATATTTTCCTTGACGCAGTTTGAGACTGTG
>VXBB01007273.1:151047-186059 GCA_013399915.1 Illadopsis cleaveri | reverse complement strand
CAGGTGGGGGTTGGTCTCTTCTCCCAGGCAACCACTGACAGAGTGAGAGAGCACAGTCTTAAGCTGCACCAGGAGAAGTTTAGGTTAGACGTCAGGAAAAATTTCTTCACTGAAAGAATGACTGGGCATTGGAATTGTCTGCCCAGGGAGGTGGTGGAGTTACTGTGTGTGANCTGCTTGAGCAGGGGATTGGACTAACTGGATTCTGTAATGCAAGAAGTCCCTTTCAACCTACATGAGAAAAAGCAAATCAATTTTGTGAAAGCTAGACACATAAAAAGAGTATGAGTATCTGCCTGACACAAGGCTACACTTTGAAGATTAGCCTAATTGTCCTTTTCACTGGTTTCCCACCATCATATCAGACTGAAACATCCCATCTTCTTCTTCCCTTGCAAACATTTCAGTCTGCAGCTGAGAGGAGAGCCAAAACCATCTGAGTACTGTGCTCAGAGGACTGTTTTTCTTGGATGAGACAGAAGAGGAACCAAGGATAAGCTGGGTAAGAACAAGGGTTCAAGAAGAAGGATGCTCAGCTTCTTTGCACGCCTATGGGCATGCCTAAAGGATAGTCAAGAATGATGAAGGATTCAAAGCAGAGATTGTTAATAACACACAAAATTATTTTTATTAATTTTGTCTAGATTAGCATATCTTCATGTTAAATAAAATACTTTTGTGCTTATATAGTTCTGAGGATATATATCTTTCTTCTCTGGCATGGTGCTAGGAAGTGGTGAGGCCAACACCTTGTGTGCTGTGTCCAGTTCTGGCCCCTCAGCTTAGGAAGGACATTGAGACACTTGAGCACGTCCAGAGGAGGCAACGAGGCTGGTGAGGGGCTTGGAACACAAACCCTGTGAGGAACGACTGAGGGAGCTGGGGTTGTTTAGTCTGGAAGAAAAGAGGTACCTTATCACTCTCTACAATTTCCTGCAAGGTGGTTGTACTCAGGTGGGGGTTGGTCTCTTCTCCCAGGCAACCACTGACAGAGTGAGAGAGCACAGTCTTAAGCTGCACCAGGAGAAGTTTAGGTTAGACGTCAGGAAAAATTTCTTCACTGAAAGAATGACTGGGCATTGGAATTGTCTGCCCAGGGAGGTGGTGGAGTTACTGTGTGTGAAGGTATTTAAAAAAAGACTGGATGTGGCAATCAGTGTCATGGTTTAGTTGATGGAGAGGTGTTAGGTCATAGGTTGGACTCTATGATCTCAGAAGTCTTTTCCAACCTAGGTCATTCTATGATTCTCTGATTATGCAATTCTGTGAAGTGCACTCAAGTCCTGCAGCATCACAGAATCAAAGAATGGTTAAAGTTGAAAAAGACTTCTGAGATCCATGCTCTGGAGATGAGAAAACTGGAAGTGCTCAGGTTACTTCAGCCATGCAGGAGCTGAGCATTACCCATGAGTTGGTGTAAGCTGAGCTGCCTGGCCTTACTTCTCTGAGGATATAGCAAATAAACAGCTTCAGGCAAACAAGGTTTTCAATGGCACCAATGGCAGTGAGCACAGACATGATGCCATGGTAAGAATGTAAGTTTTTTATAAAATGAGACAAAATGTGGGAGGCCGCCGAGTAACTACGTAGGCAAAGGTTACCCAACCTCTGCCAGATGTCTTTGGGGTGAACTGATAGTTTCCATAACATCCAAGAAAAATAGTCAAGTAGCAGCAGCAAATGAAGCAGAACAGTTTGCAGTGAATGGAAATGGAAAATTCTTAAGACCAGTATGTAGGAACACAACAGCATCTACCAAGCCATTATAAATAATTCACTACTATGTCAAAAACTTTGAGGATTCTTCTTCTTCTTCCTGAGAAGTATGAATGTATGAATGCAGGGTTCATTTTTTTTTTGTCAGAACAGTGACAGTACTGTATTTTTCCGTGTTCAGTGAAGGAAGTGACAGAATTGTAATCTCAGCTTTATGTAACAGAAGGTTACTTTTCTCACCAATAACATGCACCATATTTGTATCTACAAAAAAAATACAGCCTATAAGATAAACAATTCATTTTCTGCAGAAGTACATCCTGTAGTTTTCCATTTTGGAAATAGGACTCAAGATGGGAATAGGAGAAAATTGCCAAAGATACCTACTTCTCACTGGGGACTAAGCCATGACAGGGATTTATACCACACTCATTTTCATGCAGAGATGGCATTTGCGTATGAGTTATAGCCTTGTCACACAACAGCAAGAAAGTCAGCAACTATCTAAATCCTCACTTGTGGGAGATGTTTTGCTGGCCTGTGGCACCTTATCAGCAGGCAGAAATGGGGTGCTATGATTATGAAAAGATCTCATTCCTCCTGTATCTTGATAAAGCTGTGCAAGAAAAACAATGTAGCCTCAGATTGCACTGGTGCTCTAAATCCTCACTTCAGTGCTGGCATCAACTTCAAAAGAGTACCTCCAGAGAGAAAATGCTCCCTCCACACTCCTGAAGGAATCATCTTTAAAGCAACCTACAGCTTATAGGGAGTAGGTAGGATTACTATTCATGGCACACTTTCATAAAAAATACCATCTTATTCTTGCCCTGCCCCCACTGCACAGTAACAGCCATCATCTATTAAAAACTGTAGAGATCTTTGTAAAACCTACATTTTCATAAGCCAGGAATATTCCTTTCAAAACTAGGACAAAGGTATCTGAGGTACAGGACTCAGAAGAAAACAGCTACAAAAGATCATGATTTATGTTCAGGTTGCTTGGATTTTCGATTGGGGCCTGACCAACACAGCAGGTCAAATGATGCCATCCTTATTCATACGGGTAATGTTATGAAGAGACCAGCTGGATTGCCAGACTTAAGCAGAAGCAAATATGGCATAGGATTTCCTGGGGATTAATGACTAGCTGAGAGTTGATGATAGCCTGAAACACAGGGAGTCATTAATCTTAATCCTCAGGAAATGATCTCTATCAAGGTCATTATTTCTGTAATAAGATAAAAGCAAACAAAAACCTAATGTCATATAGATATATTTTTAATGAATCATGATGTCTCAGCTGAAATGTAAAGTTCATGTCCCATTAACAAACATCCTACATATTCACCTGTTAGAGTGGCTGAACTCTTATCTTCTTAGAAGCTTTATGCTGAGACTAAGATTTTGAAGGGGAGGGGAAGCCTTCCGTGTCTAGACTGTTAAATCCACAGCATGACTGCACACCTGCCTGAATACAAAGAGCCAAATATTGAGCAGCTCCCACTGATCTCAGATATTACTCATCTGTCAGAGGTTGGCTGAACACCTTGCAAGCCTACTGATTCTGGAGAGTTTGCAAGTTGGCTTTCACAAGACAGCCACAAGCCATCCAAAGCCATATTTATGTGAAGAGGGAAAAGGAAGGACAGCTTCACAAGTGTGTAATAGTACATTGGGACTGCTCTGTTTATCCACATTTTGTGGAAAGTAAATCTTACTCACTCATTTCATGTTACCCTACTTGCAATCAACTGCATTTTTAAGATGCTTTCAATTGTGGTAGAGGTTGGTTCTGACTTCATAAATGAATTATTCAGGAGTAAAATTGATGAGCTGGTTTTCTATAAATACACTGAATGTTAATGCAGTAATAATAGCTGATCCTTAATAGTCACAGGGCCTGTTTATATATTCTATACTGCTTTTGCTACCAAGAGGATGCAGATGGGACTTCTTCTCTGTCACCTTTGTAAAATCCCCACAGCTCCAAGTGACAGTGCAGTGTGCCTTCTGATGCCCCCATTTCCCCTGCAATTATTCAAGGGAATATAACAGTGAACTTTATTACTGACTTAAAGAGAAAGAAAAGCTAGGTCTCTCAGCAGCAGTGCAAAAATTAGAAATGTAACTTCTAAAGGCAATATTTGACCTAGAAGCCCTTAAGAATCAAGAACAGAGCTCCCAGACTTCACCCATGCTTTTTCAAAACACAGTTCACTTGGCTGTGACAGCTGCAGTGTTGCTGGTACCTGATCCAGGAAGAGATATGACTAATGGACCCAGCAGTGCAGAAGGACAGCAGGTGCTGAAGAAGCCATCTCACAGGAGAAGACCGAAAGAAGGTGGGTGCAGGTGAGTGAGATCCAGTATGAGAAAGACAAAGTAGTAAATGCTAGAGAAATGTGGAAAAAGGAAATGCGACAAGGAGGAGGAGGATGTCAGGAGTATGCCCGAGTGTAGGGGCTGCCAGTCCCCATGTATATGTTAGCTTTGATACACACCTTTAAAACCTTTTTCTTTGAGAGTGGCACTTTTTAATGCTTTCATAAACTGTTCTTTTTCTGCATATCCAACAAATTCAGCAAATGATGCAGTGTTTTTGACCTATTTATCTAAGTCATCATCTGGCAGAAATATTGAGGAAATTTAGGCTGACTAAAAGTAAGACTAACTTTTAATAAGTCTTAAGCTTACTAAAGTAAGACTGAAAAATTTTTATAACATCTTTCTGGTATTCCTTTGGGTATGATGCATACTTGCATCAAATGATTTGGAAGAAGCCCTTTAGCCTCACAGGTCATGCAGCAGGTCCATCATCCTTCATTACATGAGTGCAGCAGAGGTAATTTTCTTTGCTTACACAAAACTCAAAACTGTTGAGCTTTTTTTGGTAGAGGAAAGGAGATGTAAATTGGAGAGAGCCATATGGGCCAGAGAAGGCACCAGGTAATCCTTCACATTTCTACATCTCCCCAAATAATGGGTTTATAGAGGAAAGGACTGCATTTTTCAGACACTTTTAATAAATACTATTTCTTTCAATTTGTAATAATTAAATGCTATCAGCTTAAAAATTACTTAGCTGGCAAAAGACTCTTAAAATAAAGATGATGCACCAATTTGATTCTTCAAGGTCATCATTAGACACACAGATTAGAACACAAAAACATGGGAAGAATTTGGTAGATAAGATTAATACAGCTCCAAGTAGATAATTATTATTTATACAGTAGGTACCCACATCCATTTTCACACCTACTTTTAAAGTGAACATAAGATTAAAATACAACATCATCCAAATTTATTAACTAGTATTACCTGCCTCGATCAGACACAGTATTTACATCAAATAAAACCACTTTTTCTTTCACGGAAGTTTGCAGAATAAGCTCAATACAGAGTAATTAATATGGACAATTAAAAGCTTGAAATCTCAGAAAACAACATGGGTGTACTCACTGAAGACACCCAATATTCCTCATGTTTGCCCTCCAAACTGCCTGCAGTGCAAAAGATCTTGAAAGTCAAGTCTCTATACAAATGAGGTGGTGCCTCAGAAAAGGTTAATAATGTGTGACAGAAACATGGATGCATTTTTCTCAGATTTTTCCTATGGTTCTAAGTCTCTTTATAAAAAGCTGAAACCAGAGTTCCATGTGCAAAAACAAATTATTGAATTAACTGCCCTTTCATGCTCTCATGTACTAAAATTTGAATTCTGTAAAGTCAGCAAAAGCTTGAAATACTGGCTTCTTTATATATACACCAACTTAAAATCTGCACATACATAGGCTATTTTCCAGCAGTTTTTTTGCCATTTCTTCATGAAATTTTGCATTAAAATACAGTGTTTACTATAAATGAAGGTAGATTCTTTTTCCCCATTGTAAATTTAACTCAGTGTGTTAGTCTTAATGAAGTGTCCAGATAATGAAATGGCTACTGCCTTGAAGGCCACAACATATTTCTATTCCCATTTTTTTACAGAATATTACTTCCAGGACAAATGTAAGATTTTGGAAGGGAAAAATCTGAAAACAGTGAAGTATTATGTGTGAAGAAACCCTGAAGAGAATGGTGCTGGATTAATTTAAGTAAGATTTATGCATTGCAAATAACTCTGTCAATCCACACTGATGTCAATCGTTTTACTGACATAATGAAAACCAGGATAGAATTACCTGACAAACTTAATTTTAAGTATACCTAATTTACAGAAGTATAGGGCTTTTGTCTCTTCCAAGATGAATTTCAGATGTCAACTCCGTTTTGTCCTTCACTGTTGTGAAGGGGGAAGCCTCTGGATCACACTACACAATGCAAGCTTACTACAGCAGAAAAGTAGACAGGTCTGAACACTGAACAAGCTATGCATGGAAAACAAGGAAAATAAGCTTGAGCAATGGAAAAATACCTGAAAGATACTTATTCTCAATTTACAGTAGGTTCAAATTGTGCTCCAGTCAACAATTCTAGCTTTCTTGTAGTCTAGTCTTCAATCTGTCATGTATGCTCATGTGAAGTGCTATATATAGTTTTTGTTCACTGAAGTTTGAAAGCTTTGTCCATAATATTTTAGGTCTCTTTAGTACTACCCTATTCCTTCACAAGTGCTGTTTCTCAAGACATCTATTACTACAGCGAAGAGAAGTCCTACAGACACACAGACATCAAGTAACACATGGCTTTGATTTTTTTTTTTGGTTCTTCTACTAGAATCTGAGAGTCAGATCACCCCACAATTACAAAGCCAATATGGTTTTCCTGCCAGCTTCTCAGACCAAACCAGTGGTCTTCTTGATAATCTGTCAAAGAAATACTATATCACACCACACTTGGATAAAGCAAGTAAACCCTTTACATACATGTAACACAGAGGTATGTTGACTGCATTTTTATTAATGTCCGCATTAAACAACCTGAAGTCAAATCAACATAATCTCATTCTTTTCTACAGTGCACATGACAAATTATCCACCATTTTGACATTTTTTTAAAAAATAAAATCAAAACCAGGGAGGAAAACAAAACAAAAAAATCTGTATGAAACTACAGGATGATACCATTTGCATAACTTCTACATTGCTGCTGAAGCCAGAAAAGAAAAGAAGCAGTAGTTATGCATCAACCAAATGACCAGTTTTAGTTTCACTGCAATGAACACGTTTTGTAAGTTGAAAGTCTTGGTGGGAGTGTGCATATCACACCATAAAAGTGCGGAACTCTCTCAGAAATACCAGACATATTCAGAAAAGACTGATGAAAGCAAGAGAAATGCAAAAAACAGTTTCATGGAGAGAAGGGAAAAATAAAGCATTTGTTTGTTTTTGCACCAGGAAAGCAAAAAAAAGAAAATTAATAGGCATACCTTCAGCAAGTGGGTCAAGTGTGTGAATCATGAGCTGGAAGATGCTGTTCCTCATTAGACTGTTGTGGAGAGATGCGGAGCTTCCTCCCCGCTGGAGACGTGGCTTAGTCTAGGGTAAAAAATATGGTGAAGAATTTAGGAGTTTTTTGTTGTTTGTGAGGAAGGATATCTGAAACAGTATGAATTAATCTCACACCTCACTGGTCAATGAAACATTTTGAACTATCCCCTATAGCAGATTATGTTAAGGTACAGACTTTATCATCCATTGTCATAAGCATAGACAATTTCTCTGGAGGCAAAGGATTGTCAGAACAGCCATTAGTCTCCCAGGACTCAGGAAAAAAACAAGCAAAAAGAATCCTTCTTTGTGAAAACTCATAAAGTGTTAAGAAAATGAAAACCTCAGACTTGCATCAGGCAGAACTAATAATTTGTTTCTTTGTAGAACCTTTTGTTTTAATCCCTGAAGTAAGTTCTAATTTTTATTACTTCGGTACATTGCGAATATGCCTATGATCAAAACTGTGGAGAAGAAGGGCAGACAGTACTTCTTTTTAATGGCACTCAGTCAGAAACATGCCCCTCACTTTGGCTCAATCCACTGAAGTCTTATGGCAAAAAGAGATTGAGGTGTGGCAAAGCAATACAGAAATCTACAGCAATGAATCTAATGTACAAGCATCTTTTGCATGCTTGTAACAAAATATAAAACATACCCTGAGATTCTGTTCCCCATGCAGTTGTCTAGAACAATAACTGGTGCACTGTATATATCTCATAGAGTAAGACTGTTTTGTGGCTGTTTGTTTGTTTCAATAAAAAGGACAGTGAGTGCCAACAGACTACTGACTAGAAAGACTCTGAAATTCAATTAGAGGGGAAAAAACCAACATTGAAGAAAATAACATTCAGCAATAATACATGGATTAATCATTGGCGTCATACACACACAAAATAATAAATCATAGACACCAATAAAGAAGATTAATTCACTGCCTTATGTTGGGAAATAAATTATTTAAACTCTATAGCAGTATAGGAGGGGAAAGGAATCCCAGCAACGTTTTTTTTAGAAAAACATTGATGCATGCCAAACTAATGTAAGGCTTGCCTCACCACCCTCCAGAGAAACAAATGCTCAGATGCATAATTGCTGCCTACCGTTAACGTTTGGTCATCCTTGTCTCCAGCATTGGGCGACTGCATGAATGGGAAAAAGAACAAAAAGAAGTGTCAGATGGAGCACACAGGGCATGGAAAGGCAGTAGAACATCACACATGTCTGATCCTATGAAGCCTACTGTGACAGATTTTTGAACCACTCAGGGCAGCCTACTGTTCAAGTAAATCAGAGTAAATTCACACTGCAGTGTGCAAGTGTCTTTTACTCTTGTCAGTTTCTTGGACAGCAACTGTTGTCATTTCAGGGCCTGGCACAGCAGCTGGGCTGCAGACCACAATATTCACTTCATACAAATTACTCAGGGAGGCAAACTCCCTCTACAGCAACCAGTTTGAGAGAGTGAAGACAGAAGACTAAGGGCAACAAGAAAC
The DNA here is from genome assembly GCA_013399915.1 of Illadopsis cleaveri. NCBI lineage: Eukaryota > Metazoa > Chordata > Aves > Passeriformes > Timaliidae > Illadopsis > Illadopsis cleaveri. The sequence goes on along the minus strand of VXBB01007273.1, from coordinate 177,415 downwards.
TTAGGATTGACAAACTGTTCCACAAAAAGCCTAAAAAGGAGCAACCTTGGTATTTTGCAGGAAGAGACTAGGCAAGGAAATGAAAAAATATGTTTCAGTTTAAACGCTACCTACAAATTACCATTTAGCTCAAACTGGCAGCTCTGATTAAAGGAAAGCAACATGGCACACACTGCCCTGCCATGAAGGAAAATGAGACTCTGAATGGGTCTTAAATTATTTTCTCCATCTCAAGGACTCTTCTTTTGTGCTATGGAATACACAGAAAACAAATTACATCACAGCTGTTCTATGGAACAACCTCTCCCATTCAGTGAAACCCAGTTTTTGGACACACAGTAATTTTCAACAGTAATTTTTTGGACATGCCTTTTGGATTAATTAATCTTGAAGGTTAAGTGGAAGGCAAGCAGCTATGAACAAACACTGATGACAGAGAAAATATACTTTATGTTCCATAATAAATACAAGAATAGTGAGAACCAAACTCCTTATCAAAAATATGCTGTCACAGCTCTGACCTATTAACTCAAAGAAAAGATAATTAGACAACAAAAACATCTTTGTTCTAATAAAGGAACTACCTGTTACTGAAATAAATCTATCCTTGAATGAGAAAATAATAGAAAAAAAGTTTTATGCTCTATTGAAGAAAACTATCACAAAAAGAACTTTGAAAGGAATAAAAAAGAAAAGGAAACAGAAAGAAAATACAAAATCTGTGTTCTAAAATGTCATTTTAAAAGTAGATGCATCTTAGAAAATGTTGGCCTAATGTGTACATATATATGGTTTTATGTTACACATATGCGTGTGTCTTTCAGATACAAATCCACACAAATGAGCAAATCCACAATTAATATGAGAGTACTTTGAGGGACCTTCATGGAAAAAAAATCCATCTCGCAGTAAAATTTGCAAGAAAGCAAAAAGGACAAGCTGGGAAAAGTTCTTATTGTCTCCAAAAAAGAGCAGTTTAGGGTAGCTGAGTCTTAAGGCTCAGTGGCTATAGCATAGAAGTAAAGGCTGCAATAGATGGATGAATGCGCAGAACCGGAACTTGATTAGAAGTTTAAAAAGATTATTATTTCGAACTTTGATTTTCTGAAGATGGGAAATCTCTTTTTTTATTTTTAATATTGAAAGATATGAGATTGTATAATGGATGAAACTGAGTAAATTGTACTTTCTACCTGACAAAGATCTGAAGACTATCACTTTTCAAAATTTCATGTTGAAGAAAACACTTCTCATTTATTTGAAAAAGAATGGGATGAAGCTAAATGAACGCATAAAAACAGCTAGTCTATCATTTGCACCATATAATTTAATTAGTAAAAGATAATTATACCAAGAAGAGAAAGAATAATGAAACATATTTTCTATATGCATTAAGGAAACAGAAGTGTGAAATAATTTAATTATTTGCCAATACAAATTGGGGCATACAGCATGAAATGGATTTTTAAAATTATTTTTTCCACACAGGATTAGCCATGCAATTGGTTCTGAGTTGAACTTGCCAGTCAAGTTATATTCTAGCAGAAATATTCAGGACAATTTCAAAACTGGGCATGTAAACAATTGTTTGACATTCTGGTGATACTAAATACTTAAATTTCCTGGATTATATCATGGAGTAACAATAAAAAATCCCACCTTTCAATACTGTCTTAAACTATGGCAGTGAAAAATTCAGTTGTGTTGCTGTTTACAGTATAGGATGGCATTTTGACCACAGCAGGATGGAAAATTAAACTATTTTACTATCGTTCACAGCAAGTTTTGAACATAGTCTTTGCTACTTAGTTTTGGTATCACACTCTGCATGGGAAAGCATCTTAAAGCATCATTTTTTCCTAGCAGAAACATTGATGATTCAGGCATTTTATGCCATCTTAATTTGAGACAACACTTAAAAACTCGTCCAGTTGGTGGTGTTTCTTTGCACAGGGAATGCGAATACTGCATTTGTGGACACACTCAACAATGATATTTAAAAGAGAATATAAGTCTGTAAAGACAGGATTGTTCTTAAATCATGGAAACTGTTGCATGTTAGTTCCCTGAGGATCAGAAAGAGATGAAAGTTCCACGTCTTGTACAGTACAAATATTTCTGAAGGTTTTACTAGTAAAAATGATCTTTTGCAATTACATGCTTTAGTTTCTTTAAAACCATGAATTCACTATGATTCTGCAAAGTGAAGAAAATGCATTCTAGCATACCTTATTAAAATTGGGGCACAATCCATTATCGTGTTTTTATCAGAAGTATAAAATCATTCGACAGATCACTAATTTTTTTCAGAGAACTCAATGGAGTATTAGTGCTCCCATACCCCATGACAGGACATAAGAATTTGTCCATCCTCCTGCCGCCATCAATGATCATGTACTCAAGCTTGCTTTCAGATGAGCTAAAAATCTTAAAACATTTTGTTTCAGGAAAAGTACATAAAGTCTACTTACTATGGAGAAATGATTTCTGCTACTCTTTTCTGACATCTCTCTCCTCAGTGACCTAAGACCTTCAATGATTGAGCCTGACAACTCCCTTGCCTTGTTTGGGAACATATGTTGTTGAAAACCAGGCTTCTGAGTAATTCATGCAAGAGATGATGGCTCACTACGTGCCTGGTGAGTCTCCCAGTGCTTTCCTTTGACATAAAGGGCATCATGACAGTCAAAGAAGGAGAATCTATAAAAACCACTAGGTATTTGACAGAGAGCATCCCTGTTAACAAAAGATGGCTAGTAACTTGAATCATCCATTAATGTGTAGCCCACAACCAAAATTAGAGAGCAGACTGTCTGCAGCTCGAGCAGTTGTTGCTCTAATTGAAGTTTCCACGTTAAAGGTTCAGTAGCCAGAAACAATCAGTGAACTGGACTGCCCATGCTCTTCTCCTAACATGAGAAAAGCAAGTTGTCAAACAAAAGCAAGTAAAAATGTAACAGGATTTCAACACCCTTTCTGCAGTGTGGGTTCACATCTCTTTTCTGCTTGATAAATATTTTCCAAATATAATAACGAAAAGCTGTTAAAAATCAATCAATCAATCAAACAATCAATCAGCTTTTCTGAGAATAATGGCATTTAGTGACGTTTGTTATTTGGCAGTGTGGTGCTGAATGCAAGATGGTGTCTCCAATTATTGTATTACGTGAGTCCAGACAGGAATATACGTAATTGTCTCAAGATGCTTTCTAGCGCAGGACTTCTGCTGCTCTCTCTTGTGCCTACTTTAAAAAGTGGCATCTGGACACAGCAATTTTACAGCTGGCAGTGAGTCACCACTTGTCAGTCCTCAAGTAAATTACAGAAGGTAAGTTTTCTTGGAGCATTTTTCGAGGATTCTCTAATCTTACACTTAAGGTCTGTAGGGTTTTTTGTTAGACGGAACTGCAGAAAAATGAGACAGATTTCAAAGGCAGCCAGTGAAGTCAGTCTAGTTAACCTCAGACAGTTTAGTTAATTTCTAAAAACCAGTAGCCTAAGGAGTGCTAGTAATGTACTTGAAATAGAACTGTTCTGCATTTTTTTGAAATTACATGGTAAGTCAGGTTAAGACAACTAAAATCCTGGTAACAAATTCAGCTAGGCAGATTTCAGAAATAAGCCTAATAAGCTGAGTGAGGAAACCAAAAATTGAAGGTAATACTTTATCTAGTTCTCTTAATATATACCTTTCTGAATTTTTTACCAAATTAGAATCCCTTAGAGCTCCTTTATGTGAATACTCCAAAACAATCCGAAGTTATAACCTTTGTCTACCTGATAGTCGGCTGGAAAGATCAAATCCTGGTGGTCTCAATATATTTAAACTAAAATTCTAGGCATCCATGGAAATAAAAGTTGACCATCACCAGCAGCAGAAACACTGTCAGGTGCTGCAGCGGGGCCAGTACAACTTTATAACTGAAGGTGATGGATCTCATTGCCCCACTCTCTAGATTATTTTTGTAGAAAGGTTGTAAGTAGCTGCAAGGGAATACCTCTGTGTTTATGCTAAGTAAACTGATGGTAAGGATTTTAACTTGTATGTTACTGCTTAGACATCCTGCTTAGACATCAGTATCTGAATCCAGACTGTGAATTAACACTGCATACAGGACCTTGGATCTTATTTAAAACAGAGGAAGAAAAAGCTTTAGTAACCACACTGTAGAAAAATACACTAAATCTCTCTTTCACTTTGCCTTCTTTCCTTTTTCACCTTTNCATGAAGAAGCAGATCTCTGTATTATTGAAGAAAGTAAATATGATTCACAAAACCACGTCCAAAATTAAACTCAGACTTTACTCATCAAAAGTTGCTTTTCTCATCAAAATGAAGAATGTATTAAATTAGAGGTTGAAGTTCCAAAGAACATTAACCTGGACCACCAAAATGGAACATGTGGCTCCACTTACAACTGCTTGTTGAGAGGCACCAAGTGTGAAAGTTGTAGCTCTGGAAAAAGCAAAATGGCTATGTTAATTCAGATCTGTTGTCTCTTTTATGCCAGTCTGTTCATGCAATTACCCAATGTGCATACACACAGTGAATCCTCATAAATGTTCAGAAGAGATGCATCTTAGTTGATTTGAGCAGCAACAAATAGATGGTGTGAGCCATCAGTTGCTAAATCACATGCTAAAGTTAGGTCAACTGATTTAATTCCAGATATCTGTGCATCCTACTGTGTGAAATAAGGCTCTTCTAGTCAGACTGTATAACCAATTATATGGTATTTAGTTACTGATCATGTGTAAGGAAGAGTGTGCCCCATGTCTCTTACCTGCTCTGAACTTGCTTAAAGTCAGGTATCTTTGGCTTAGGGTGGCAATGTAAAAGCTCAGGCTTAAAGACTTCATGAGTTTTTAATCACCTTAGTGTCGAAAGTAATTATGCAGTTTTAAGTTGTTCCTCTTATCCTCATTTCAAGACTTACTAATGAAGTCACCTTTTACTATTTTTTTGAGTCAAATAATTTAGCACCACACCTCTGTATGTACATAGACCTCTGTATGTCTATGTAACATTCAGGAGGGCAAAAGAATCCTTATATAAATAAATAATTAAAAATCTAGATCTCAGTACTTAACAGTCATTAGATACACATGCACAAAACATGTGTTCACAAGTGACAGTTTAAGTACTTCAGTACGGATTTATGTGGCTAACTTTAAAATACGTGGATTTAAAATCTTTAATATGTGGCTATTTCATCAACAACATTACATGAGAAAGCACTAGTGAGTGCTCCAAGTATCAGCTCTCGAAACTTAAGAAATTTTGGAAGTAAAATCACCTATGAAACAAGAAGCAAGTCGTAAGGAGGGGACTGGGAAGGTTTTAAGCTGAACTGCAACTACACTATAAAGACTACTGACAGGAAATGCTTGCTCTTCATTTCTTGCAACTCAATCAAACATGACTGGCTTAGTAAGAACCCAGCAAAAAAGCATTTCTTGGTACTTCTCCTCGCCTAAACACACAAAGGATCTGCTACAGATAATGGTGGTTTCAGAGCTTGCCTTAGAAGTGGTCACAATAATTCCCAGAGGGGAAAATGTTTCACAAATCTCAACTGTGGCTGTTGCCATGCTGATTTGCAGCTCCTGAATAAATTTCACAGCAGTCAGTTGGCTGTATACTGCAGAGGATTCATCACACAGGCAAAAAGGCTGCAGTTTCACTGCCTTTCCATCTCCAGCACCCTGGAGATCCTGAAGGACAGCTCCAGCTGCAGAGAAGAAACCAGCCTGCGCAGCCCATAGAGAGGAAATGCTGAATCAGCACATCCTCAGCTGCCCTCATCATGTCCCTGTTCCACCAAGATCTGCTCACTTCTCCCGTCTTATTTCATGGCTGCCTTTCCCCTCCAGGTGACTTTTTTGTTACCAAGATCTCTGCTGACTTTACTGTCAGCTGCCAGAAATGCCCGACTGAGCTCTCCAGAGAGTGGCTGCAGGAAGAATTTCTGCCAACGTGTGAGGGGCATACACAATGAATGATATTGGGAAAGTGGCTGAGTATTGCTTCACAGTGCACGTTTCCCACAGTGTCAGAAAGGGACAGAGACTAGAACATAGAATACTGGCCAAATCGACAGCCTTGGCTAACCTGTGGGACCACCATTCCCATGAAACAGTAATAACATTTAAAGTGGTCTAACTCACACATTAAAAAAAAAAAAAAACCAAAAAAACCAACAAAACAACAAAAGAGACAGTAGGTCTAAAGAAAAGCATCACCAATACAGCTGGTATTGAAGTGCAAACTTTCCAAGTAACTGTGTTTAAAAACTTAAAATCACCATCCCTGGGAGCATGCTGGCAGCTATAGGCTAGAGTAACATGGGTATCAGTTTTACACCAGTGTAATAATAAAAATCTAGCAGTCAGCTTCTTTTCCTCCATTTCCCCATTTGTTAACTAGGAACAGAGACACTGTTTGTAAAGAACTTTGTTCTTATGGAGAGGGCTGATTGTTTTAGAGGCAGGTTACTGGGTATGCCTACCCTCCCTACAACAATTAACTGTGCTCTTCTGGATTTTGCATCTCCTGCTGAGCACAACATAGAGGTTCATTTCAATAAGCTATAAAGCAAATCTTTGAGAGCAGCATCTCCAATAGCGATAGGTAAAGGATCAAAATGCACCTCCTACAATGTTTTGTAAGCTAACAAACAAACATCCAAGTTTTTTAATTTTTTGCACTATTTATGTCTCTAACAAGTCTGAACCTATGAGTTTACAAGATTATATGAGAATTCATGCAATCAAAGCACACAGAACACTTGTGCTTTTTACATCCCATAGGATGTTATACTAATTCTTCAACATTTTAAGAGGGAAGCAAATGAAAATGTAATGGTTTGGGTTTTTTTTATTCACCCACTAACTGGATTATGTTACATGTTCTCAGTTTTACAATGTGAAACTAGATATCATGTCCAAGACAAAGTATTCCTAAAAGAAAGTATCTTATTTTTACCTATTTGACTCAATAGTATTTCAGGCTCACTGTCCTCCTAACTGACACTGAATACCATCTGCCTCTGTATTAATCCTTCAGATAACCATTTTCAGCTTTTCCATCACTGCCTCTTAGGTCCTTCTTATCAAATGAAATGCCATCTAAGCATTTGTCTTATACCCGGTGCAGGGGTAAAAAATGGTAGGGAGAAAATCTTTTATGAAGAAATAGAGAAGAAATTTTACAGAGGAAACTGCAGATGAGAAACTAGCACTGTCCTGCAAGTGAGCCTGATGGAGCTGTAGACAGAAAAGCAAGTCTGATTTCCAAATTTCATCTACAACCATAAAATAAAAGAATTTTCTTCAAATGGGGAGAAGAAAAAAGAGGACTACATTAGCTTCTGTCTTGCTCTGATTACACCTGCTTTCAACTATTTTTCTACAATATTCTGCTTGGCATTAAGATGAAAGAGATCTAAGATCTGTGGCTCTGAAATCAAGAGCATCCCTGCATGCTGAGATTCTAGAGACCACCAGATGTGCTCTGGACAGTCTGCAGTATACATGCACCAGGTTACTTTTAACTCCTTTAGAGCTAAGAGATGAAACTGATGCAGAAAGATCTAAATGACACTGCTCTTCCTAAATGAAGGGTTACAACTTTCAGGCCTTAAATCAGACCTCCTCCATTTTGGGTCTCAGTGTCCAGATCGTTACAGAATTGTGTCCCTCATGGCATAGCCAAGGATAGGCAGAAAATCTTTGTACTCACCTTCTTTCATCAGTCTGCTATTTCACACTGCCTTTCACACTACTGATTTGTCCCTATAACTATGACCCAGATGTCTGCAGGGAAACCATTGCCAGTGCAGAAACAGTGGCTCTGCTGCTCTTCCCTACAAAGTCTGGTCCTCCCAAAACAGCTTCCTAATTAATATTTAAGCTAAACATACAGCTGCAAGGATAATTCCCTTGTGATCAAAGAGAATAAGGCATCGGGGAAAGGAGATGTGCTGGAGTTAGGAAGGACTTATGTGGATGTAATAGGAGATCAAAGCTGCAGAAAAGCAAGAGAGAGTTCATGGTGAAGTAGTGAGGGTGGCAGCTTAAGCAGATACTGGTGCTACTGAGGTAGAGCCCTTAGCTGTTCTTCACCTCTTTATGCCATTTTTTGCCTGTGGCAAAAGAATTTCTTTACCTGTAAGCTGCCAGATGAGCTTCACTGCAAAACATGAAATTCCTCTGAGACTTTGCTGAGAAATGTTATTTTGGACACCAGCCAAAATCACAATCTGCAAGGTCTTTCATTTAGCAAAAGAAGAGAAACTCACAGTAACCCTATCCATCTTTTATGTAATTCCATTCCACTACAATAAAAATTAAATTCTGGTATCTCTAAGTCTGCAGTCTATTACTGCAGAAGTCACAAGCACAAGACCATGCCATTACCCCCAGCTGTAAGCATCCTTTTAGCCATCAGTTACTCCCCAAATGTACAGTCTGTCTCTGTCACAAAATCATAGAATCACAGAATATGCTGAGTTGGAAGGTACCCAAAAGGATCAAGTCCAACTCCTGGCCCTGCACAGGACCACCCCAAGAGCCACTCCATGTGCCTGAGAGCACTGTCTAAATGCTTCTTGAGCTCTGTCAGGCTGCTGCTGTGACTTTCCTGAGGAGCTGTTCCAGTGCCCAATCAACCTCTGGGTGAAGAACCTTTTCCTAATATCCAAACTAAACCTCCCCTGACACAGCTTCAGGCCATTCCCTCAGGTCTTGTCACTGGTCACCAGAGAGATGAGATCAGTGCCTGGCCCTCTGCTTCCTCTTGAGAGAAGTTGAAGACAGTGAGGGATGAGGTCTTTTCCTCTCATGAATTTTCCCCTAGAAAAAATGTGCTTCTTTCATGGTATCTTAGACTTTCCTGCTGTCTTTTTTCCCCTCCTATCTCATTGGCAGGCACATCACACAATGCCCATGGAAACCCAGACCATCAGGAACACTTGTATTTCAGGGACTGGCCCACCTCTGTATATGAGAGGGATGTTCCCACTGTTTCAGCTATCTGCTTTCAATAAGAAGCACAGTCATAACTATCTGCACTTAGCAACAAGAGGGCTATTACATCCTGCTGTTTTCAGTACTGCCCAGCCCAGAGGGTCCCTGTTCAATGTAAAAAGTACACCAAATGGAAGGACTGGGAAGAGTTTTTAACAAAAACTGCACCCTTGCATTAAGTAAACTCACCCCAGACAGGGGATTTGAAACTAAGAGTTGAACTTGCACAGTGAAGCTGGGCCCTTATAATGAAATACACTGGGTATGAATTCTATTAAGGCAAATACTTTCTGAGGCTTAGTATATGCATTTGTGATAATTTCATAGCCAAACTCCAGTTCTTGAGGCTACATTCTAGGTTAGCATGTTTTTGGCTTTAACACCCTGAAATGAATCTGTTTCCAGGTAGTGCACATACTGCTGGATCTACAAAAATCTGGTTGCTTCAGAAGGAAGTGACCTAGCTCCCTAGGATACAATTTCAATACAATTAAATTAGTCATAAAAAGAAAACTTTTTGTTAAGGTAAAACAGAAATCATTACATGCTTTGTAGTGTTAATCAGTCTGAAGTAATCCATAAACTGGAAAACTCCCATTGCTATGAATCTACATGTTTCTAGTTCAACATGATTTTGCAATCACTCTGCAAGCATGTAAAAACTTCAGTAAACAATGCACACATGATTCTTTTCACAATAGTCACCTGAGATTTAGATAATGGCAGTCTGTTTCAAGTTAAATTGTCAGTAAACATGGTTCTTTCACATGGGCGTTTGTAAGTATCCAATTAGGATCTTATGAATTTAAGTTACTTTTTTGTTATATGGGGTTCCATACATAGTCTTTTACATTAACCTTTTGTGCTTATAATGCTGACCAAGAGACTCAAAGGATTCAAATGTATTTGTATCTTGTAGAGTTATCTTTCCATCTGTAAAACAGTGTGTGGACAGAATGAGGAGAAACACAGACTAGAACTCCCGAAGTCTGTCTGTCTCCTGTTTGTTTTACTGGCAGTTTTACACTAGACATCTGTGTACGTACAGTAGGCAGTATGTACATTTTTAACATGCTTCATAAATAGTATTCCTGCAGTTGGGCTGTGGATGTCAATACCTGATGTGTGCTTGTTTTATTAAAATCTTTTTTTTTTTCCTTTAGGTTCGAAACCATGCTTATTGAAAGGGACAAACCAGCATTTACTAGATCTGTCATTGTTCAATTCCTGCTAACAGTGTTTTGTTTGCAAACTGAACTTTCCTATTTACAGTCACAGAAATCTCCTCTCCAACTAATCATGCTTTTCAATATTCTAGTTAAATCTGAATTACCAAAACGTCTGCGTTCTGGTTCACAGAGATTTAGCAATTACATGACACAAATTAAGAAGATCAGGTAAAATCATAATCTTAATAAAAAATAACAAGTACAGGAGACACTGCCGTATGCCCAACAGATCAAACCAACAAAAATATTGGCTCAAAGTCTGATTTCACACCACTTGGAATTAATTTCATGGCATTAGCATAAAACTAAATTAATTGAGAGCAGGATCTGATTGTGCATGCAGGAAAAGAGGTTATATTTATTTCACAGCACGCTGAAAAGTGTCCACCTCATAGGTTGTTAGATATAAAGAAAAATACAGTGAAAAAGACACATTTTGCAATGCAAATTATGGTTTTATTATGGTTTTAATAAAGTTTATGTGTAGGATGTGCTCCTATTTCACACCTTTTCCCAGACCTTTCCTGACAAGGGCTTTTGAAGTCATACAGTCAGGCTCTACTTTCACCCTGCAGGTTGTCGGGATTTTGTCAGCTCAGCCTGGAGCGTCTCCCAGCAAACAGCCGGATGCAAAAATCTGAAGACTTTGGTGTTGTTTAAAGTCACAAGTGTCTGACACACAACACTGAGAGCTGGGAACACTGAGGGCTCAAGATTGAGTTACTTACCCTGACAAGCCAGATCAAACTGCACTGATGATCTGGAGAGTTCAACTGCTCAAACAAGACCAATTGCCTGAACATTTCTGCAAAAAGCATTTAAGTCACTTCATATCCTACCTATGCTATTGTATCCTACCTATGCTAGTCAGCTCTCACAGCAATGGCTGTTTAAAAAAAACCAACACAATGAAAAATGCTTTCCTAAGGCTATAGCAAATTATGGTGAGTTTTGCTAGTGTTTCTCCCAGATAAAGGAATGCCTGGCCACTCCCGATTGCAGCATCCAGAGCAGCTTCACACACCACCAAGGAGTCACGCTGTGGCTCAGCCACGTGCCACAACACTCACTGCTTTCACTCCTGGCCTCCACCACAGCCAGAGTCACAGGCAAGTAAGGACAACATTATAAACTGAGCTCTGAGCTCATTAAAGGATGGCAACTCAGGAACTATAACAGGATTCCAACACTTTTGTGTCTCATTTCTAGTCGAAGGCTCGTTCAGGTTGGGTATAAACAAGAACTGCTCCTGTCTGCTGGATTAGTAATGCCATCTGTGAAAAAAGGACTGGAGAATCAACCCGGGTCATTGCAGATTTTGTTGCAATCTTTTGGGCACAGCTAGAGAACAGTAGAATACAGATTTGCACGGGGATGGACTGGTCATTTCACCAAAGACTTTGGATCTAAAAGCCAATATAGAATCAATGTTCTGGTACACCCTTTGGTAAAACTGCTCTCCAGATTCTTATTAGTTCTGTGGAGAAGCTACGTATATTAGTTCCACTGTTGGAAATAAATTGGCTAACACAACTATACCAGCATCATTTGTAATTGTATATAACACAGAAGAACTCATTCTTTGGTTTAGGCCACATAAAAGGATATGTTATCTTGGATGAAAACAAGACAAAAGATGGAAAACGAAAACAGACAGAAGTGCTGCAAAGACAAAGAAAGTACAAATTTTTGTGTGCCTGAAGAAAATGTGCTACTCACAGAATCAGCGGTGCTTTTATATTACCTATCTTATTAAATAAAAGATCAAATGACTGCCTATATTTTCTGTCCATGAAGTACTTCTTTTCTGCCTGAGAAGCAATCACGGACCCAGGGGCAGGCTGAATTCTAACCACTGATTTTTGGAGGAAAGGCACTGATTTATGTTATTTATCTCTCAGAAACACAGGATAGAAATCTTCCAGAGAAATGTAGACCTGTTGGCTAAATCTTTCCAACCATGACTTCCCAAGGAAGACTAAACCTGAGATCTATGATTGCATCTTTTTCTAAGAAAACTATAGTGATCATGAAACATTTGTGGCACATGTGAATTATAATTATGCCTTTCTGGACCATGAAAGAATACCCAACAAAGGTGCCTTCGTACATCTCCAATGAAGGCACTGTGAAAACCTAATATGAAAGACACTGCATATCTTGTAGCTAAAGACAACTAAGTGTATCAGAACACCAACAGAACCAGAAGTAGAAATGCTCCAAACAAACAAACAAACAAAACCTAATCACTTTCATCACAAGTTCTGCAAAAAAGAAGTCATATTACACACAGAGTTGTAAAAATCTGATGTGGCAGTGTGGATTCTACTGATATATAGAAAGAGAAGGTTTTTTTCAGTGGCATCACTGTACTGTGAATTTCCTGTAATTATACCCTGCTTGATATTTAATTGAAATAGAGTGATTTAAAGCCTTTGCAGCAAGTCTTTTATTATCAATTTTCACATAATTCTTCCAACAGATAATTGGAGCACTAATTTCTTTAATTACTTCAGGTATTTTTTCTCTCAGAATGTGTAGCCCTCTACAGAAAGGGGAATTAGAATAATTTTTGCACTTTGTTTTTGTCATCTAGGACTTCATAGTATATTGTGATGCCTGCATGCCTGACTTTTGTAGAAAAAAATACATTAGGTTTTCCTAATTAATTTGCTCCCTTCTTTCATTAGCTGAAGAGAAATCTTGCTCTGTGATCTAAAACTTATTAACTGCTTTTGCCTCATTAAAAAAAACCGTATTTCATCTTCTAGGTCATTTTTTCGTCTAAATTTGCCTTATTTATCGTTTACTCAAAGTCATGCCTAGTGTCTAATACCCACAAATTATTCTTCTTTCAGAAACTATGAAGGTGAATCCCAGTTTCATTTATAAAATGCTATTTTTGCTGCTTTATCCTTATGAGGATAACCTTGTAAACGTAGACGGGCATAAACCACTTACTAGGATTAAACAAGTTAAAGCAAGTAAGCTTCATTTCTGCAGTAAAGGCCTGAGCACGGTGGTGGGGCAATATGCAAGGGCTAGTCTAGTATACACTGGGAAACAAATCTTCTTCTTATATATTAAATCCCATATTTTTGTATTTATGTCCAACAAGGCATCAGCAAAACTTTTCAGCAATGACTGTACCAAGACCAATGATTCCTTAAAAGGTTGGGGGTAAAAGGTATTGGCTTCTTCATAGCTGCTTTTTCTTAGTTTCCAAGGTTCTTCTAAGGGAAACTTCAGCTTTCAGTAGTATGTGACTCACTCTCACACATAAACAAAAAATTAACTTTTCCTATGCCTTTTAGAAGTTTTTAAAAGAGAATTACAGTTTTAGGGACTCAAACAGAAATAATCCCATGCCACATGCTTAATGAAAAAGGTTTCAGAATCTCCTGCAGAAAAGGCATGATTCAGGATTCTTAGCCTGGTTCTGTTGTGGTCTTCAGTCTGATATTCTCCAAAGGACTAACTAATTGTGTTATTTTTTTTCCATCACCACTTTCTGAATCAATCTTACTTCTTTCTTACTTTTCATTTTTAAGCTTTGTAGCATTAAAATATTCACTGTCTTGTCTTGCATTTTTCTGTAAACCTGCCAGATTTTCTGCAAGGTCTGTCACTGATCTTAGGACTAAAAGTTACATATGACCTTTGCTGTGTTCAGAAATATGTGACAGAACTTTAAATACCTGGGTGGAAATTGCAATGGAGTGCAAATTGCACTTCCTCACAAGAGATCGACAGAACTACTCTGCTGGCAGTGAATTTGTCTGCTGAATTTGTTTTGAGTAAGTGTCATGGAGAGATGCAATTATGACCTCTGTTAGTTCACCCTAAAATGTACACATTTATGCTACTTGAGCCAAAACATCCTGCAGCAGTTGTTGGCCATTCTCTCCTCTCTGAACTATACCACTGAATGAAAGAAACATATGGGGAAAAAAGCCTGTAAAAATATCCAAGGATTTCAGTTGTCAGTGTTAAACAAAAAAAGCAGCCTGTCAACTACAGAGTCCTGAACACTGAAGAATCAAGTTTCATAACTAGTTTTCATAACTAACTCTTCATTACACCTTTGCAAGTAACTCCACTCCAAGATGTTTTAAGGCTATTGCTGTAGTGGCTCCAGCCAGAAGTGTAGTCATATGGCAAAACTCTCATAGGCATCAATTTTGAACCAAGGATAACAACATAGAGGGACTTAATATCAACTTCAAGGTCAAGGAGACTTGGTCTAGTATTAAAAAATCAACATCACCAAGCATAACAAAAAGCAAGGCTAGAATATACAAATGGAATGTCACCCAGCAATTTAGCAGTTAACAGCAATGTAAGTTTATCCCTGGGAAAACCATGGCAAACTAGGGGAGATGTACTGTAGAGTAGATTTGTGTCTGCATGTGAAGAGCTGGATTTCAGAATTCAAATACAGTTGAACAGACTTTGTGGCCTGATATTCCTACTCTAGGTGATGACTCCTTTTCCTTATCAGTGCCACTGAAACCCACAGTTTTAAAATAAATACAGTTTTGATTAACATCTACTACACAAACCCATTTGTTTTTTGGTTAGCATGAATGTAAATGGAGCAAAAACCCTTACAAAGAACGCAGTGGAATAAGACAGTTTTATAGGCTCGCCTCGGGAATTTCTTGCACTTCCTGTCTTCTGCAATATTTTTGGAAGCAAAGAATGGCCATCTTGCAGACCCTTAAAGATCAGGCAACTCAAGAAGGTGCTCATACAAGTAAGAGTTTTTGGGACTGAGCTCGTAATTTCTAATAACAAATACATTAGGATTTTATAAGCTCAAAAAGGCTTGTGAGACCAATAATCCATAAAGCCTATTAAGCTATTAAGGTAACCAAATAAAGCATCTTCATTTTGATCTGCCTCCAATCTAAATGCTCAGCATGAAGCCTCCTTAGTGATAAAAAGAAGCCTGAAGAAATCATACTCTATAACACAATTTTCTGTGTTTCAGCTTCTGTTAGAAAAGAATATAAATCCCAGAAACTTCTTCCATTCTTACAAAATTATATCAGTGTCATGCTTTAAATATTTGAAAATGCCTTCTCTGTTAAAATGATTTTTCATTCATTAAGACAAAGGACGCTCCACTTATTACTTGTGACTACTGGTCCACACTCTTTTCTGGATGTCCTCCACAACCATTTGTTTCCTTTTTATGGGTCTCACTTTCATTCAGAATCTGCTTAAAGACAAATTTCTGTGCTCATCATAACAGGCAAGTTCAACAAAACTAAATTAACAAGAACTTTTTAGCTAATGTTCTTTGGAGGTTGCCATTTTGCATCCTAGATGTTTTAACTCAGTGAAGTGTTAATGTCCTCAATCATTGCCTTCTCTTCGTACATCAAGTAGGGCCAATCACAGAGTTATAGCTAGCTTAGAATAATACGTTTCTTATGATTTTTTATAGTGTCATGTGCTAACATCACACAAGCAGTAATAATCAATACAATCAATAATCAACGTCACACAAGCAATATTCCTAGCCTTTCTGCCATAAGCAAATAGGTGTACATCTGCTACTCTCCATGGAAGTCTATTACTTTATGTTGAAAACGTAACTTTCATACCTCTGAATTAAAATGGTTTATAGTACTGGTTTTATAAATGTGAAATTGTATTCTCAGACATGAGATTTTGTACACATATCTCAAAATAATCAAATGACAGGAAAAATGGTAATACAATCATCACTGCAATGCCACTCATTAATTTCTGCAGCATTCATGGCAGAAATATGTTTGGAATTTCTCATCTCCAAAACTTTACTATTCCAGAGACACAGAAATGCCATTCTTTTGTCCTTTTAGTAAACGTAGTTAAAATGAAGCCATTCAGTAAAATTACATTCTGTTTCTCACTTAACTGCAAAGTTCCCATTTTGGCAAACTATTTCTTTACATTTTCTTTTATTTTAACTGCCGATCCTTTCCCAGCTCTGAGAAAGTTTAACTTCCAAGACCATGTGCAATTATAATCCAAAAATAACAACTACAAAGACTTTACAGACAAGCCAACCAAACAGTACTATATCAATTAGGATTGGAAATAAAAAGATGAGTCTGTTTCCATGGTAAAATGTAATAACTATTATATTAGACATGGGTACTGCAGCAATAAACAAAACCTGCAATCAAGTCATCTTTTGCCTGACTCCAACAGCAGGCCAGGGCTGATCTTCTCAAGTAATGCTGATTTTATTGTTTTTCCTCTTTACTTTTTTCATGTCAGCTGATATTGTAACAACACACCACGTCGAATGACAGTATGTGTCAGAAAGTCTTAGATGACAAAGACTAGTGGTTCAGACAGTTTATTTGGAGGATGAACTGAGCAGGCACAAAAATAATCCCTTCACCATATTTATCATTTTTATTGTCACTAAATAGTGCTCACCATCAATACGTTGAGCAGTATTCAGAAGAAGTGAGCACAGTGAGTTTGGATTTCTAGAGAATATATTATAAACTCTTGTTAAGTGTACTATCAGATGTTTTTCATATTTTTCAGATATAGATACTACAGGTTTGGTCTCAACGACAGAAAATTAATAAAAAATATTTTTACAGCGCAAGGTAAAATAAAGTAACCATATCCCCACACCAAACCTTTGATTTGTTCACTCAGAGAGTTTGCAGGAGGAGAGACTGTAATATTGAAATGTCAGGAATTTCATTTATTTTAAGCCTTATGTAAGTAATATAATGATTATGTTTATTTTACGAAGTGTTTTTGAAAGAGTGGACCGAAAACTACTAAGCCTGCTCCTGAAGTTAAACTTCTACTGACTTTAAAGCCTTTAGTTCTCTCTATCAAAGAAAATACTTTTATTTCTCTCTGAAAGACAGCTATAGTTCACTGTAAAACAACACAATAACTTGAGACAAGGAGAGGCAAAGAAACCTCTTGAGAAAACCAGGGCTATTTGGTCTATATTAAATATTTATTGAAGAGTGTGACAGTTTGCTTTATTTTTATTTACACTGTCACACACTGTTGCCACATGGCTGCTGTGTTTCACCTGAATTTTGCCTACCTGTCAAGTGGCTTGTGAGGTACTCTACATCTATTTTACAGTGTTCCTCATAGTGAATCTTTTTCTGGATAACATGAATTGCTCCTCACAATTTTATTATTAAAAGACTTATATAATAAGTCCCAGGAAGACTAAGCCAAATCTCAGTGGAAGCCCACGTCCACACTGTGATTAATGAGGCTTCTTTCCCTGCTGTGTACTGATTCTCATAGCACCCCGATACAGCGACACCCAACCAAAGGCAGGAGTCACATAATTCTCCTTGTTGTGTCCCCTCCTGCATCTAAATACAATGAATGCCTGTGTAGATCACCAGATTAGACCAGCATATCAGGAATTTTGCTAAGGCTCTTTTACTGCAGTTGACTATAAACCACTGAAATGAGAACAAGGGTAGGCCTCTGTGGATTTGGGGCAAATACTGATCTGCCGCTTCTCCCACAAATATATGAGCACTGAAGGGGAATAGCAGGGTTAGTGAAGAAAACTGCAAACTGTTTCTACAGTCCTTTGAAGGAATCACAAGAACAATGATGAAATCTCACTTGCATCTGTATGTGGATTTTGCTGTGCTGGACAAGTTAGATAAGTTCTAAGTAATTTTGCACAATATCTTTCCTTCAAATGGAATAAAATTAGAAGTGGACTTAAGTCGCATTTAAACAGAAGATCTTTAGGCTATCCAAATCACTATTACTAGAGGTGCTTTACAGTCAGCTTAGATCAGCTGCGCTGTCCCTTATGCAAATGGAAAGGATAATCAGGATCTGGCATTTGACCAGACAAATTTGTGACATCTCTCTCCTCCCTGAGATTTGCTGGGACAGAGCTGGGACATAACTTTGCCTGGCAGATAGAAGGGAACATGACCTTGCTTTCATTTCTTCTATTAGAACAAGACTGTGTTTATCCCTGGACATCTCCTGAGTATCCTAGCACAGGTCTGTCGGTAGTACAGCACTTTCCTCTTAAAAGCCTCAAAACTCCTTCACATGCTTTTTAAAGACAAAAATTACTCCCACACTGTGTGAGAATATCCATTTATTATAGCCTCAGGTATCTATATTTCTGGTCTGCTGGGAGATAAGGGAACCTAATGCCAGCTCCATAATAAGAAAGGTCTCTTCCTCTCAATATACCCACATTTTTATTTAAACAATGTTTAGATGCCAGACAACTGCGCACCAGAGGAACTCCATTCACCTCAGTAAAGCAGCCTCAGATTTCCCACAATTACCGAATTCGGCTCATTACACCGTATCTTACCAACATTTTCTTTTAAAAGGGGGTACTCTCCTGCCAGTACATACATTTTGGTCAGAGCTGTTTACAAGTGAACGCAGAGTAACAGATTTGTCAGCTGGGGGAACAGCCAGACAAAGCCCTACAGTGGCTGCAAGGAGTGCAGCAACAGCACTTCATAGGTTTGCATTTTAGCATTTCCCACATTTTGGGCAGGTAAATGGTCTCCATTATGCACAATAAGAAGAGCTAGAAAGAAATGTGAAACCTAACAAAGAAGGTGTCAACTTCTTGACCTGGATTTAGATCTTGTTTTCCTGTTTCTAGGCAGAAAATGGAATTACATTCTTTACACTGTGGCTAAATTCTTAGTTTAAATGCTGAAACAGATCCATACAGCACTAGTTATTGCTGCTGAATCTTGTATGTCCTATCACTTCTCAACCTTTATAAGCAAAAGCAGGGCCAGAATTCCTACAATTCTGAGGGCAGAAACTGGTCATACAAGCTACTGAAAGCTTTTTTCACAGATTTTACAGTTTGAAAGTAGGCACCTATATAGAATTTGTATATGAATTTAATTCATTAAAATACAATATGAAAACCAGTATTGATTCAATGCTGAGCATTATTATGTGAGGAAATATGGTTATATTCCTCTAAGGCAGGTGCTGATCTAAGCTCTTCTTCATTTGCCAAATGGAACGTTTAAGAATATTCTCCAGCCACTTTTTCTAGTCTTGCAAGGACAATGGTGACCTAAAGTAGGAGAAGCCTGGCTTTATTGAGAGCTTTATTGTTTATTAAGACAGGCAAGACTTGGATGACCTTGGCAGTCCTAGCAGAGGTGGAGAAGAGAACAGATATATTTACAACTGTTTCTTGTGATATATCTAACAGAATACAGTAAAACATTGAGGTCATACAATGTTAGTTGAACCCTAACACTGAATCTGCTTTCTCCCCACGACTGACAAATTCTGTTTCCCATGTGCAGGCTCCGCAGCCCCGCAGAATGCTTGCTCCAAATGCTGGAAACTGAGAGCCTACTTTGAAACTGAACATCTTATTGAGTGTATCTTTGATACCACTAAAATATGTGCTTAAGAACCTTCGTGAAGCAGGTCCTTAGTGAATATGCAGCTTTTTTATTAGCTACAGAAAATATTACAAGAACAGGTGCAACCTGCCAAGAGCTGAAAGTGTCTTCTCTGTGATGATTTTCCTTCTAGAGGGTAGCACCATTGCTGCACATTTAGAACAAAATACAGAGTTTTAAATTTCTACAAACCAGCACTACTTACTGACAGCAAAGGGCTACCCCCTTTGACATACTGTACTGCTGTTTGTTTCTCCATCTGCAATTTTAAGATAATAATATGGACCTTTTGCGAAGAGCTTTGGCAATTACACACAAAAAATTCAAAGAATGAGCTAAATATTTGGTTTAATCATCCAGCATCTTCACTAGTCCCTTGTTAATTGATATTTCTAATTCCATCTGCTCCTAGTTAAATCCCATGCATCTTGGGCAATGTTTTTTCGGTCAGTGATGAAGACAAACATCTGAAGAGCTACTATTTCTGTGTGATGTTCAGAATGCTTTTTATTGTTGCAATATAAATAATAATATATAAATTTGAAAAAGAGATTCAAAGCATCTTAGAAATATTTTCAGAACTATTTATTTTTCATGTTATGAAATTTGCGGAACAAACATTCCTTTCAATACTGTCATGTAAGTCAGACCAGCAGTAAGCATGTACCAATATGTTAAGCTATTATAAGCAACGACCAAACCAATGTGAGCAGAATCAGCAGAGTGGTGAAATAAACGTGTACAACATTCTTTTCACATTTTCTAGAGGTTTATATGTATACTTCTCAATTACGAAAGTGTATGTGCATTGTCACAGCTGCTTCTTGCTCTGCACAAATTACTATATTCACAGGTGCATGCATAGTGCATCTTCCAATTGTTCGAGTGTTTCCTTGGCTTTACTTACTGATTTCAAGCTAAGAAATCTCAAAACTGGAAGGTTCTTTATTTTTGTTTTGGTTTGCTTTGAGTACATATTGTATTCAGTCTCCCAAAATGATGTCACAGCTTTTTTCTTATAAAACTGTTTTTTATCATTTTCTGGTTTGTTGGACTTCATGAAGAATGCTGAAGCTTAAGCAGTGCATTTGGTAGTATCAGTTATTTGATGAGTTCTTTGTACGAATGATGCACTAGAAGTCAGCCCATGTCCTTCCCTGCATGTGTTATAATATGGCTCTTGTTGTGAGATAAGGCTGACAACACTGACTAAAGTCTGCCCTTGTCTGACGAAAATAGCGCAGACGTTCCCCAACAGACAGGAAAAGGTCAAAAAAAGAGACTGAATGTTGAAATACTTAGTTATACTCAGATATTACTGTTTTACACTTGAACTGTTTTGTGACACTGAGAAAGGAAGTGTATCAGTTAAGAGATGAGTTCAACTTTTTTATTATTTCTAAAGCTTTTGATAATTTCACAGAACCTAATTTACAACCTTATAAAAGGTACACATTGGTTACAAAATACACAGCAGCAACAACACCCATGAGAAGACAATGGAAAAAAAATGTCTGTTCATGCTGTCTGTCCTTAGATACTTACTGGGGCAGAAAGCTGCAAGTTAAGGTATCCTGTCCCTGTCTGACTGCCTAGGCATTTTTATGCCCTTCAGTACTGATGAAGCCAAACCTGACTCTCATCAAATCTGTGAACTTGTATTTTTTAAGCACTGTTAAAATTCAGCAAAATTATAATGGAATTCTTTAGCATGATTTCTAATATTTTGGTGCACAGAAGTACTTCATTGGCTTCAGCAGCTTGCTGCTAAAATAAGGACTGCAATCTAATTTCTATAGTAAGTGAATAGTGAACATCACTGAAATTACATTGATAAGCAAATAACAGATTGCATATTTTGAATAGGTCTCTACAATTATGTCCATATAGAGAAAGGGTTTTATAAAGACATTCCATTACCTCAATTAGGCAGAACTGATCAAAACCTAGGGAATCACAGTTCATTAAGCAGCAACGTAACCATTGCAAGGAACTATCAGTAAGAAATTACAGAAAAGGAGAAAGGTCATGTTCTGTCACAGGATTATGATGAACCATGTACGTTTTCACTGTGGAAAAGCTAAATGCTCAGATGTGGCAATAAAAGTGTCTCCAAGCAGAGACTGGCAGCCCTTCAAAAAGGTACTGACAAAGGCTCAACTGCAAGATGGTGAACAGCTCTAGTCATATGCCAAGAGGAAATACGGGTTCTGACTAGGACACGTGCTGGGAAGGGTGCCAGTGAACAGGAGAAAAGAGGAGACCTCAAAGCTTATTTGTCTGTATAGGAAAAATGGGAGAATGAGAACACAAAGGCATTTTCAAAATGTACCAGTGAAACAAGGACAGAACAAAAGGTTATAAGCTGGTCATAGAAACAATTAATCTTGAAATAAGGAGGGGTTTGGCATAAGGGAATGGTCAAACTCTGAGCACCCACACTTGAATCTGCTCTTTTCCTGTAGCTTTCAGAAGTGTATACAAAGGACAGGATAAAATAATTGCCTCTGATTACAAGCACCAGGACAAGTAAGTCCACACCAGTGCTGTGTTGCTAGGTTCTGCAATGAATACTGCAGCACATCCTGATGAAAAACCTGGAGGAGATTTGAATTTTACCAGAATTTATCAAAAGAGCATTTAATCTACTTGGTGACGTGCAAGTAACAGAATTCTCCTTAATTTTAACAGCTGATATTCATAGCAGCAAATTCAAAACATGTAGATACACACTCCCCTTCCAACACCCTACATTTTGAATGAAGCAGAATTTGTGGGTTTGATTTGCTGGTTGCTATTATTGTTGTTCTTTTTCTTGTTGCTATTATTATTATTACAACATTTTATTTTAATAAGCAAAACGTACATTTTCTGAATTGTCTTCTAGTCAACACAATTCACTGGTGATTCATCACTTCAACAGTTGTTAGCCCTCTGCAGACTCCTAGTAGGATGGGATCTTGTCACTGTCCCCCACTTAAAGTATGGTAATGGGGAAAAGAAGATTGAAAAACTGGGGTAAATTATTTTCCAGGAAGGAACTCTGGACAGAAAGGATATTTTAGAAAGCTTTGTAGTCATCTACAAAAATAAATCTCAGTGACAGAAAGTGAGTACATTTCTGAATCTTGGTGATGGTCATGTGTCACTTTGAGAAATCCACTTATTTTCATGATGGAAGAGCAAGAAGGTTCATATAATTGCTTTCTCTGTGTACATTAAATAAAAATTTTGAAACAAAAACCTCTGCAGGTTTTTACTACAATCAGAATTATTATGAATAAACTAGAATTAGATGTAAAGTGACAATCAGCATTAATTCAAGATTATATGGAATTTCATGTCTACCAAGATGGGATATTTCGTGCTTAAGCCATGGAAGACAGCAATTATTTCAAGGACTCAGCAGGGGACTATAGTCATATTGACTTTTAAATCCTTCCATCCTAGCAATTGTAAAAGGCCATCTTTACTGTGTTATACTAGCACTTATAATTCAGAGCAATACATAAGTATACATGCTGCAACAGCAATAATTTCCTTGGAAATCATTTGGTTGACTAAATTGAGTGCATAAATGCAATACTATATTTAATTTATCACAACATATGTCCACTAAAACACCCATATTAATAAAATATTTAAAAGTCACAACAAAAATTAAAAGACAAATATGATTTACTTAAAAATTTAAATTTTGACAGTGTACTTTGAATTGCTGCATTCAAATGAGAAATCCACACAGTACATTTTGTGAAATAAACCCATATAGCCAAACTAAAAATTATGACAGGGAGTCCAAATAAATATTATTCAAATGCTTCAATATAAAACCAGATTATTTCATTTGGGTTTTATAAAGAAATTTAGTTGGTATGATGTTAAGAAGAATGCAATTATTAATTTGAATGCGAAGTGGCCATACTGATATGATATGCTTTCATATGTAATAGTGACCTTCAAACACAAATAAGAAATAAAATATTGTACAACAGGAGAATTCAACTGCCTTGAATACTCTTATTTGAACATGAGAATATTTAGGTAACCCTTCAGCTGAAAGTCTAATGTAGCAACCCCTTATTCCTGGCATAATACACAGGCAGTGGTGCACTGTTGTCCATGGTTTTAAAAAGAATTAGCAAAACCAAGAAACCCCAACTCACAAAACCCCATTTAGATCTAATGAGTTAGATTTATCTAATTTTATGAAACATCAAAACCACTAATGCTAAAGCATGCAAGCACCTAATGCTTGGGTGCATAGATTTAAGTCCAAGTGATGCTGAGAAAATGTACCTTTAAACAGTGCTAAAAGATGAAGATATCACCATTTCCTCGTCTTCTTTTTTTTTTTTTTTCCTGTTTAAAAGCCCCACCACCACCCCCAACCTCTATTTCCTATTTTAAAGCAAGCATTCAGCGCACTGTTCTGAGTCATACCACTGGGGTCTGGCAGGCATCAAACCATGGAAACCAGATGACATTTAAAACTACAAAAGCTCAGGCTCCTTAAGGAGCCTGGGTGGCTGAAGACACCTTAAAACCATTGTGCCATTTTGCCTTGCACAGCAGGTACCTTAAACTCCTTCATTAACACTTCTGCAGTCTAATCCAAGGATGCGAATGATTTAAGAAGCAGACAGGCAAGGAAACTGACTCAGAAACCTTCCTATCTCTGCCACCTCCCCCAAAAACTCTCATTCACTTTTCCCTAAAACTTCTGATAAGGCAGAATTTTAAACCTTTAGAAATGGGATCAACGAAAGTTCAAGCAGATGCATCTTTGGGAAAAACCACACATTTGATATGACATTCCAGAAGAGAATATTCCTTTTTACCAGTGGCCAAATGTTCTTCTGTTCCAGTCTACTTCATCAGAGATTGTTCTCTTAGATTTTATGTCTCAGGCAAAAAAAGTAAGAGTTAAGTTTTATCACGAAAAACATTAACTATGACTAAAATTTTCCTTCCCTCATTCCTCCCCTTTTTCTATTCCTTCCCTCTTCAAAGGAGCAAAAGTTCAATCCCTGCAGTCCAGAGATTACTTGCTGCAAGGCTTCACTGTGTATCAGTGTCTATCCCCTTATTTTTCCAAATTTTCGTCTGTTTTTTAAAGAGGGAGTTACTGCAAAAAAAGCTTTTTTGATGATGGCATCTACTTACTTCTTCATAGCATTCCTAAAAAGTTATTTCAATGTATAATTAATTTCTTTTTAATCTTTGACTGAAAACTACTTTAAGCAAAACTAGCAGCTAAATATCTGTTAAAAAATTTATATATATAGTCCTGGGAAAAACACATAGCCAATTTACTTCTTTCACTGCTTCTGACTTTACATTGTTTTGCCAGCAATAGTATTGCAATGTGATCATGTGGCATGGCAGTAAGTTTTTGGCTAAGACAAAGACAGGGACTTCAAGAAAACTGTGACCTTTGCTCTAATCTTTCAAAATTTCAAAAAGCATGTATATTAAAGCTATTACAGAGATGGGGAAAAAAAGATTGTAGCAGTGAATAGTTATGTCTCTGGAGCAAAGAAAAGGAAGGAATTAACTCACCACATCAGAAATTATGTCCCATGAATGTTTCTTTAGAAAAATAATGGTTTAGAATGCCTATTTTTCTTTTTCAACGTCTGGTGAGAGAGCCTGATTTATATTTCATGACTTGTACAATGAGCTTCAGACTCAAATTAGCCATTGTGGAACAGCTTTCTGATGATGCCTGCTCTGTGCCCTTCCCCTAGGACCTCCCATGGGATGAAAAGCAGAGACATTTTGCTGACAAAGTATCACGTGTAGCAACCTCCTAATATTATTAACCCCCAGAACGTTGCATCACTGGGACAAATAATTCATTACTGTTATTTTAAAAAACAGGATATAAAATGTGCTAATAAAAACTGCTGCACATTATTGCGTCTGAATGTAAGAATGCATGAGATAAAATACAACCACTTCCAAGCACTATCTGATACTGCACAGACACTACCTAGTCACATTGGAAATAATTTCCCCTCCTGCTGTTTTAACATCAATAGCATCAATACTTTATAAACTTACAGATTTCATAAAAAAGAGGGAAAGGGACTTTTCACACAGGCAGAAAGCGATAGGACATGGGGCAATGGCTTTAAACTAAAAAAAAGAGACATTTAGATAACACGCGAGGAAGGAATTGTTTACTAATAGGGCAGTGAGACACTGGAACAGGTTGCCCAGAGAAACTGTGGATGCCCCATCCTGGTGATGTTCAAGGCCAGGCTGGATGGGGCCCTGAGCAACCTGACTGAGTGAGCAAGTGGCATCCTTGCCCAGGTCAGAGGGGTTGGAATGCTGTGATCTTTAAGTTCCCTTCCAAACCAAACCATTCTGTGATTCTATGGTTTTTCTGCAATGCCTGGGGGTTAAAAATCTAAGCAGAAAGGGGAGAGATGCTTTCATGTGGATAGTCAATAATTATTTCAGTTGCTGGCAAAAACGGGATTTTGTATTTCTAGAAGAAACGAACCAGTGCAACATCAGAGCTGGTAATGGGGAGCTCTGTAGGGAACTGTAGCTCAGTACCTCCACAGGTGCACTGTGGTGCCACAAAGTGTACTGGCACAAGGAATCACATGCTGTTCAGCAATTATTTATGGTAACACATCAGAATGCACTAGCTGTATGAAACAGACATTGTAAAAAGCA
>VXBB01007273.1:129673-151016 GCA_013399915.1 Illadopsis cleaveri | reverse complement strand
AAAGCAATGGCTTAGTAATCCTGGCTACAGAAACCTGATGTGAGGTCTTTCCTGAGAAAGTCTTTCTCCTCTTTTCCTGAGAACAGGAGAGACACTGACAATTTTTGTGTGAATTAGAAATATGTGGATTATTGTGAGTCTGCTGTATTATCATTTTAAATTAATCTTTTCAATTTTAATTCTTTTTAAACTAATCCCATTGTTAACATATCCCAAAGAACACTTAAATTAAAATACTTCCACAACAGCAGACGTAGAATCAGTTTTATATAATGATATCAAAATATTTAGTTGAGTATGTAATCTATAAAAGCAGTCAAACTCTAATCAACTGTATTATTGCAGCCTATTGTCTGGTAAAATAGATTGTAATCTTACTATTAGAAGAATATTTTATGGCCAATGCTTCAATAGGAGCACCCAGTTTATTATTTGCATAAATCTACTACAGGCAATGAATATAAATTGGAAAATCACATGAAGCACTGTGTCATATTGTGGCAAAATTGTTTTACCATGAAACAATTTTACCTAACATCTACAATATTCTCTATATAGGAAGCGAGCATTCAAACAGTAACATTAGATAACTGAAAACTTTTCACCTGCAAATTGAGTTCATAATTACAAGTGAAAACTTAGAAGATCCAGGAGATAAAATAAACATCATAAAATCAGATAAACTGTAACAATAAATGCAATATAAGCATAGAATTTTATTTTTCATATCTTAAAAAGAGTTCTGCTTATACTTTGGACATACAGGAGTTACTCATAAAGATGTATATCAATGAATCTTTGCAGAATTTGGAAAATCCTCAGTTAAAAATATCACCTACAAGTGAATCAAGAACTTCTGGTTCTTGGGTTAAAAATGCCACCTTCTTTTCTTGGAACAGGAGTATTCATTCAAACCATCTTGCCAGTTGCATTGTAGCAAAACCTGCCATTGTGAGCTATTATAGGCATGATTTAACTATCCTAATTTTAAATGAATAAGGAATTAAAAAAAAAACCCCTGTTTGCCTCTTCCTCTGCAGGCTTACCAGTTCCTGAAAGTAATGTCACCTTCAATAACCTCTCTCTTTCCACATCTTCCCTTACCATCATGTCCATATTTCTTGCTTAGTACAGCATAGCAAACAAGCTGTTTTGCAATAAACACTGAGCACACTTGAGACTATATACAGACTTGCAGACAGCTCCAAAAGTCCTCAGGCCTGTGAACATGTCTTAGAATTATCTAACAGTCTGGCTGTAAGGGACTTTTAAAAGGTCACCGAGTTGAAGGCTCCTGCAACAAGCAGGGACATCTTCTACTATACCAGATTGCTCAGAGCTCCATCCAACCTGGCCTTGAACGTTTCCAGGGGTGTGGCATCCACAATTTCTCTGGGAATCCTGATCAAGGGTTTCATCACCCTCACTGTAAAAATAACCTTCTAACATCTAATCCAAATCTACCCTCTTTTAGTTTAAAACCATTACCTCTTGTTCTATTACAATAGGCCCTACTAAAAAGTCTCTCCCCATTTTTCTTACAGGCTCCCTTCAGGGACTGGCAGGCTACAGCTAGGTCTTTCCTTAGCGTTCTCCGGGATGAACAAGCCCAACTCTCTCAGCCTTTCCTCAGGGAAGAGGTGCTCCAGCCCTCTAAGCATCCTGGTGGCTTCCTCTGGACTCTCTCCAATAGGCCCATATCCTTTCTGTGCTGAGGACTCCAGAGCTGGACACAGTACTCCAGGTGGGGTCTTAAAAGAGCGGAGGACCTTAGGGACAGAAAACTGGAACCAAATTCCTAACTGAGGCCCACAGGCTTCACATTCAGTGCATGGAACAAGAGCATCAAAATGAAGTCCCGCTCAGCTCATATTCATGAGCAGGGAACCTACTGTGACAGACAGTAGTACATGATGCGTGTGGTGGCACAGACAGAAGAAGTCTTGGTACCTCACTCCAGGTGGCAGGAAGATGCACCTTTCTGCTTCTGTGCCCCAGCTTATGGCTGGATCCTGAATGTCATCCCTGCATCTGAGAAAGCTCCTGCCTGCTGAAGAGCCACTTCTGTTACTGCTGCCCACATTTCAGAAGCAACCAGAAGCACTGTGGTGCAGTAACCTACTTCACAGCTTACAGGCACCACGCCACCATCATTGCCATTGCTGCTGAGGGTCCCCAGGAAAAACAACAGTATAGCCCTCTGACCTTGTGTTCACTTCACTCGTTCTCTGCATCCTCTGCCTCTCCCATGTCCACAAACAGAGCAATCCAGGTCCATGAAAATGAAGAATTAAAAAATTATGGGGTACAGATATTTCTACATAAACAACCCTCTTAACAATATTCACTGTAATTCAGAAATTTGTTCTTGGCTAACATCATTCACCTACAAGCGATCAAATAATATTAAAGTTTCCAGAAAAATCAGCTCATGAATATAAGGACTCATAGTGCTGTTGTTGGCTTATCTGATGGTTAGAAACAGCACAATACCTAGATAAGGTAACAGATACGGTAATGCAACAACTTAGTAATTAAAAATTTCATTGTTTCTGTTGAGAGACCCCATAGTTTCTATTGCTTCTACTGAGAGACCCAAAGAGCTGTTTGACTTTGTGAAAGAATCACCCTTCCCCACTGACAGTGCTGCCAAATATGGACTTTAATTATAAAACAAATAACTGCTCCTCATAGTGTCAACAATTCCATTCCAAGCTAAACCTACGGAATGTGGTGCTTGTTCAGGTACCAGGAGCTGTGGCTGCAAGCTGCTTTACTGAGGTCCACTCAACAAAGTGGCGTATAATTCAGTTTACATAACAGTGCTGATGAATGTTAAGTCTGTGTAAGGTGCAGAGCAGCGGCTAAAGTAGGAAGAGATTAAAATGATACTAAATCAAGTATTTCTGCTCTCTGCTGGACAGCTGGAATAAATGATGTTTCTACAGAAAGGCAAAAGCATATTAAAAGACAGCTTTGCTTTGAATCACCAGGTCCCACTGACCTATTCAGAACTAAACAATCTGTGAAATGTGATTTTCCCTCCCTTCCCTGTTTTGTTAACCAGCATAGGTTAACCCGATAGGTATGTGGATACCTGCTGCTTAATAAAGCAATTCAGCTTTGAATTTCTAGCTGCCATGCAGATACTCACTTGAAGTAATTGCTAGGCTTTCTACGCTTTTAATATGACAGAGGGATCATTATCCTTGCTGGCTAGCTTCCTTAAAATTAATTATATATTATTTACCAATGTTCCACAGACTTTTGCAAAGAATAAGATAATGTAGGGTCTGAGGACTCCTTTCCTGTACCAAGATCTGAGGACTTCTTATGGACCTTTATAATAAAGTTGTCTTCACCACTATATTCTCCTCATTCTATGCCTCAGCTATCATACACAAGTCTTAATAACCTCCTATAAGAACCTAAAAAGATTAAGTCTAGGAGGGGTCACAAACAGAAGGTAGTATTGCTTTGAATGTCTCAGTTTTCATATTGTGTTCTGTATACAGGATGAAATACCCCTCTCTATCTGTGAGGACAGGAAGATTATCTTCTACCCAGAGAGCAATCAAATACCTATTTGTATTTGTAAGGACCTACTTCATAGACATTTTGCACATTTTCATGAAAGAAGAAATAAACATAGGATCCAGCAGTACTTAGGTCTTATCCAAGAATTAATTTTCCCCAAATATTTTCAGTCAGATATCATATAGTCTTAACTCACCATTACCCCCATCCATTGCCTTTATCTTATAGTAAGACATAAAGATAAAATGCCAAAGCAACCTCAGATGCACAGCTGCTTTTGGGCAGGCTTTTACAACAATACAGCCATTTGCATCAAGTTTGACTGATGACACACTGCTCATCAGCCTGAGGCACTCTGCCACTGGCTGTACAAGCTACCAGAGAAGGACTTGGTCTTATAGCCACTATGTCTTGTCACGAAGTGTTCTTGCTTCACAGAATTACGACAGCACGTGGTGGAACAGATACATTTCTGTCACCCTTGGGAGTAACAGCCCCACAGAGCCCATTACTAAATTACTTAGTCCCACTGTGATTTGTGCAGCATGCCTAGTTAGCTCTAACTCAGTGAGGACTCCTACACAGAGAGATCTCCCTGCTTGAACAATTCAAATTTTACCACAGTTGAATGAAGCAACTGCTTTAAAACTGCCCCTTGATTCCAGCATGCAAAGAACACTGCTAGGCCACAGCAAGCTGCTGCAGACAGCTGAAACCACTACACTGCACAGAATACTGGCAGAATAGACAAAAGCAATTTCACTGCTCCCAGCATCGTGTCCTAGTGCTTACAGTGTGCTGTCATATCTATGAGTTTAAGCACTGGTCCTCCTACAGAGGATTTCTTGTAAATTGTTTGTGTTTAGGTCATGGGCATAAAGCTGTGAGTAGAAAAACCTGAAATAAGTAAACAATTGTGTGTATCTGTTTCAGCCAAGGTCACAACAGCCACTGCCTGTTCCTACCTATTCTCAAATAACTCATTAAAAATAAAATTAACCCTATTGCTTGACAGCTGCCATTCATCTTGTTTAGCTCTTCACTAAACTAGTTCTATTTTCACAAAGACTGAGGACATTTTTCTATCATCAGCATACAGAAGACAGAAAATAGCAATGCTACAACAATCTGCCAGCTAATTTTTCTGCTCCCTCTTTCACCTCTTCATAATTTACAATTTGCATTTGGCAATCACTCATTCCTATTCAATTGTTTTAATCCTTTCTACTCCTCCTGATGTGGTGATGTGCTTTCTGCTGGGGGACAAAGGGGGTGCCAAAATCTTTGTGAATCCCTGAAATCTTTGAGACTCTGTGATTTAGATACTGAAGGCACTCACCACTTTCTTGCAATAACTGAAATTCATTCTGATTTAAGGGTTCATGGAAATGTGATCCTAATACCTGCCACACATTAACCAGAAAACTGTGTTCTACCTGCCCATCATGGTTGCTAGCTAAAAGGATCCCAGACACAGGTCAATCCTGTATTAGCAACCTTGATCACTCTTCTGAGGACTGTTTCTGAAGCCATGTCTGTAGAGTCAGAATGTAGAGTGAGGAATAAGGCACACCTTAAAGAGGTGGGGTGCAGCACCCCATTGCACCTCATCTCATGTCTCACATACCTGCTTGATTATTTGTTTCTTTCAAAGGATGTTCACATTTGGGAACTGTGTAGACATGGTCCAGTAACTGGAAGAAAATCAGCTGACACTAGGGCAATTCAATGAATTGAAGTTAGCCCTGAAATTGATTGACATTTCATTCCTTGCAGAGAGTACATAATTAAAGACAACCTTTGTTCAGGTGACTGAGATAGGGTGCATTAGTTTAAATGTAGTAACATAATTCTGATGGACCTTCATAGTTTCCTTGCACATCACAAAATAAGAAAACACTTCCTGGGTGCAACACAGGAGTTTTTGTCTTAGATACACACTGCAGATGCATTTACTTCAATTTGTGGACTATAAAGAGGGTCAGATCACAATACCCATACTAGAAGAAGTATATGCCAGATAAATCTTATCCTGGTGTACATGAAAGCAAGCACATGTGGCTTTCTACGTATTTTGATTGCCTTCCAAAATTAAATGTGCTGCAATTGTAAGCAAATATAATGGTGGAGTTTTTAATCTGTGAAGCACAAAGGATAAATGTGTTGAGAAAGAAACAGTTGATAAAAGTAATAATAAACTTATTTTCATATCATGAGAAAAATATCAGCTTCACAGGAACAAGCTCTGTTACTAGTAGTTCCAACCACAAAAAAAAAAGAAAAAAAAAAGGGAGGGGGGGCATTGTTGGTTGGGCAGACCACTGAATTTTACTGCTGTTTAGAGCTGCTTTGAAGCCCAAATTTTCAATGAAATGTCACTTCTACAAAAAACAGACCTACTGAATTAGTAGTCCTAGTTAATACTTCAGAGACTACTCATAGAGAAGGCATTTGGTTTCCATTGTGACGCCCATCACAGTATAAAGTAATCAAACAACTCATTTAGTTCCTTATGTTGTGCCTGAATTAAAGTTCATCAGAGATTGGTACGTTTTTCTGTAAGATTTGAGAGTGGGTAAAAAAATTGCTTACAGTAATCTCCAGAACACAGACACACCATTGTTTCATCTGTTTTCTCCTGTGGCTGGCCAGGTACCAAGGTATGATTCTGCAAGCAAAATGTTAACTGCTGCCATTTCATGTAAGTGTTTTTCAAGTGCTTCATACTTTATTATCATTAAAACAACATTTATGTATGTTTTGTTGGAATAACTAGTTTACATAAACACAAATTTTAAGTGCTTTTCCCAAGAGATTTAATATAAATCAAACAACAACAAAACCAGTAAGCCAAAACTACATTTGTCCACTGCAAACAGCAGGTACATACCAGAAAACAGGTAACAGTATAGCTTCCTGTTTCTCTTGACAGCTCAAAAAGCTCCTACTGTCATGGACAATGTATGTACCTGCCCTGATAAGACAAGGCTACCAAAACGTCTCAAAAACTTTCCTCTTGTGACAAAGTCTTTGAAAAAACAAGTCTACAATTAAAAAAGGCAAAATTTCAGAACGTTGCCAGTAGGCTGACTGATTTAATATAATCACACAAAAAATAGAAGTAGGTTTTGTCTCAGTTAAACTTGTTTCTTCATAATTGCAAAGACATCTCATACCAGGCTCATGGACCAACAGAATCAGAGATATAAAAGGACTTCTATAATGTACAGCAGTTGTTCTAGAATTTGGCATTAGTGGTGCTTTAGGGCACCTTATTTTTTGTTCAAAAAATCAATATCTCAATCTCAACTTAATCTCCTCCAGCAGCTCTGCACTGCTCAGGGTTTCTCTTGCATGACAAAGCCATAAGGCTGTCCCAAGCAAGAAAGCTGAAGTGACTTGCAGGAATAGGTTTGTGCTATTAAAAAGTGGCATATCTCAAGCATTTTCAACAAACATCTTTTACTTGTTGACCCTGTAAGAAAAGTGCCACATTCCCTGCTCATTCATATTCCATCTGCCACAAGTAAAACCTGTACACCCCTGGCTTATGTCATGCTCTTCATGGACATCAGTTAATGAGTTCTTTTATCTCCTCTCCATATACTCATTTTTTGATGTTTCTCCTAAGATACCCTAAATAGACAGCAAGAATTTCAGATCAACATTAAAGTAATTCTTCATATCATTCCCCCAAACCTCATGCTGTGCAGAGAAAGATTGTCCTTTCTGAACAGTTATTTAAGCTGAAATACATGAATTAATTTATTCTGCAAACTCTAAAACATTGATCTGGGACAAGAGCACCTACAACACTACACAATATGCAAACACATGTTGCCCTGGCTAAAAACTTAAGAGGTTTTGGACTTGGAGGTTACCAACAAGAATCCTGCTTGATACATAATTAGTTACTTTGGTGCGGTGTATGTAACTCAGCCTAATCTCATTTCTTGTTTCCTTTTAATTTCAAATACAAAACAAATGTGAGAGCATTCTGTATAAAACTAATGGTGGTCTCAAAAAACCAGAAAATTAATACTCAGACACAAAAATAACTCCTTAAAATACTGTCAGTTTTCAGTCTCAGGAAAGAGACTGAACTCTTGAATTTGTCCATAGGAAAGAAAAAATAATTGCCTATTTCCATTCCAGATGTTCAGGGTAGTAGGTAGAACAGATCATGTCATAGGAAGAGAGGCTGAGAGAGCTGGGGCTGGTCAGTCTGGAGCAGAGCAGGTTGAGGGACAGCTTCCACATGTGCATAAGTACCTGACAGGAGGGTGTAAAGGGGCCAGACCCTCCTCAGTAATGCTCAGGGAAAGTACAGGAAGCAATGGCACAGACTGAAATACAAGAAATTTTTTCTTAACCTTTGGAAGAAAATTATTTTGAACTACAACGGTGGTCAAACAGGGGTACAGATTTCCTAGGGGCAGTGTGGATCCTCTCCTTCGAGGTTCCTAAGTCCAGCCAGGTATGGCCCTGACATGACCCACAGCTGAGCTGCCTGAGGTAGGCTGAGTCTGGACAATCTCCAGAGGTAGGTAAGCCTCAACCCAGGTGTGATTCTAAATGGAGAAGCTCATTAGAGATACTGCAATGAAAGCTGTTTATTTCAATAAGCTTGCTTACGCTCTCTGTGCTCAGAAGGGCAATATATTCAAACTCCTTCAATAACAAAAGAAAGCTAAAAACGGAACTTACATTAATCTTGTCTTTCAAGATTACACAATTTAACAAAATTTTATGGCTTGCAGAATTTAAGGATTTGAAAGGCAAATACTTTTGCTGGTGTGTGGCATGCAGTACTTTTTTTTACTGCTGCCATTAAATAAAATCATAGTATTTGTGAATATAGTCTTGCTTGTTAGAAGTTCTTATTTATTTGCACATTTCTGTTCATACTTGCAACATTGGTAACCTACTGAAAATCATCCCATACATCTGGGACTTTATGTGAACTTATTCACTGTACACAATACACCTGATGACTGATCTCTGGTGGGACTTAGTGCTCTCTGGCCTGAAATCTGGATAACTAATTATCTGCAGAGACAGGTGAAGGGCATTTCCTATTACAAGCAACTATAATTATTGAGCAGGAAATGTGATACCATATTTTATAATAACAGCGTACATGCAATAGTTTTCTTTTTTATTTAAGGTCTGAACAGTGTCTCCTTTACTTCTGCCCTGCTTCAGAAACAAGGTGGAGAAAATGAGAAACATATTTAGGAGAAAGTTTAAGATGATATTTCATTTTCCAACTGCTGCTGAGCAAGACGCATTATCAGATTTCTTGTCTTGTCTCTGAGTAGTCCCAGCAGGGGCACAGAGGTCTCCAGGCGATCCATCTGCAAAGCTAAAAGGCTGTATTTTTATTTTACTGCAGCTCTTTGCAGCTGAGAAGTTGAACAGGATCTTCAGCCCTATTATCTCAGGATCAAGGAAGAGACTGAGAGCCACGGCTTGCAGCAGTGTGGAGAATCTGCTGCTCCCACAGGAGATTGAGCCCTTTGACAAACGCCGAGACAGATCAGCTCTAATGAGCAACAGCAGGGCTGGCCTGAACAGGAGGTGTCATTTGACTTGCTAGAGAAACAATGCATCAAGAACAACCTGAATTCCTGATCAAACTGAATGGGTAGCACAGTTCTCAGCTGAAGCAAGAAGACACATACACCTATCAGGATATGTAAAAATTGTATTTTTTCAATGTCAGTATCACTAGAGAAACAAACACTCCAATTTTTTATACACATGCTTAAACAGCATACCCTCATCTATCTCTAATGGGCTGATAAACTATCCTCTCTTGATAAGTCTGGATTTCAAAGGAATTTTAATCTAAAAAATTAAACCTAAAGGCTTGTTTTGCTTCTAAGTGGAATGTCTTATGTTGAATCACATATTTTCACTGTACAATCCAAAAGAAGGTCACCAGATGGCACTATTACACATTGTCATCCTGATTTCAGTCTCTTAATGCGCACAAAAAGTTTTTAATTGTGGAAGAACTGGTGTTATTATTACTGTAGCTTTACATTTATTTGGGGCAAGTGTGATGAGTAGCATCTCTGCTTTAATCTCTCCAGCCTCAATAAGTTCTTCCAGAGGAACTGTCCTCTGAGAACCAGATGTTCCTTTGCAGGTTTAAATACAGACATAAAAAGAGGAAAGGTACAGACTGTTTTGTTATTTATGTATTTCTCTGCTCAAGGACTTGCATGTAACGGGAACACATCACAGCAGGAACGCATACACATTTGCCTATGCTGATTTTCCTCCTTGGTAAGCAGAAACCCTCTGCTGTCATTACAGAGAGATTAAAAGCCCTAGGCATACCTGTAGTATGTACTTTTGTCTATTATACTATCAGACAGCCAGCATATCCAAGGTGCATCTTGGACCCAATTAAAATGCATCTGCCCACCTATCAGAAAAATACTGCACACAATGAAAGTTGACATTTGAACCTCTCTTGATTGTCCTCAGTTCATCTTTTAACAACATGAGCAGAAATATTAACCTTAACACTCCTAATTGCCACAACGCGTATAAATGGTCTGAACAACTCTTGATATGTGTATTTTACAACAGAAAACCACTGCTCATTTCTGTGGCTACTAATTTGTGATCCCCTCATATGTGTGTCATGATTAGTTCTACAGCTTGTTAGAAGAGTAATTTAGAATAGTAATTTGGACTTGCTAATGCTTCAAGATTGTAGGTGGTTTTCGGCTTTGTTCAGACAGAGCTTTGTTGAAAGCTTATACAAGCGGCCTAACAGCTCTTTCCTAACTCACGAGACAAAGAAATAGACTTAGTAAATTATTATTTTGCTTTCACATATCCCATTCGTAACATTTTTTTTTTTTTTTTTGTTAACTATATCTTATACTTCAACAAATTCATAAGTGGTGAAACAGGAAAAAAAAACAGGCCATGAACTTTGGATGGAAATGGCCAACTGTTACAAGAAGTCCTGACCCACACAAGGTTGACTGAATTTTTTTGGACAAAATGCAGTCACCTTTTCATAATTTTGAACGGGATTAATGTGATAGCAGAATTAATGAAAGAAGTTTACTTCACAACAAGTGTATTATCGGCATACATGATGCACTGGAGAAGCTAGCAACCTTGCTGAAGAAAAACATTGGCTACCACCAGAAGTATGACTAACTGTGCTGATAAGGAGCCCAGCTTTTCAATATTGTATCTAATCTTACTGGTCATCTGAACAAAAGGTTTTCTCCTAAACTCCAGTCTGGAGAGTTCACGCTTCTCTGGACATTCAGTACCCAAGTGGAACAAACCAAAAGCAACAGAATAGCCCGCATAGGCCTGGGAGAGCCCTGCTAGAAGTCCCCAAACATAGTTCAATCACACAGAAAACACCTCTCCTGTATTTCTTTTATAAGCTTTCATGCATTATACAAGGAATAAATTCACCTAGCAGAAATACAGCAGCACTGTATTTTGGAAGCAAACTGAGAAAGGCAGCAGCATTTTTCACAGGAAATGGTGCTGCATTTTATCAAAAGTAAAATTCACAAACACAGATACACTCCATAGTTATTTCTGATCATAGAAATTAGCAGTTCTGCTCAACAGTGAGCTTTATATTCATCCCACATATTTTCGTGAACTTAAGTAAGCTTATTATATCAGGAGCACTGCAGACTATAGTAATAGTTCAAGCCTAGAAAAACTGTATTCCTATCAAAGTTCTCCTTGCTGGAGGGGTTAATATTGGGAAGTATAGCTCCCCCCAATATAAAAACTCAGCAAGGTATAGGACATCATTATGAGTTAGAAAATCCTACTTCCTTTTTCTGCAATGTTTGATGCCAAACTACATCATAATGGTCAGCACTTTCTGCACAGAATATGCTGCAATTAGATAAAGTCCTTCTAGCACTTTGAATCTATCCAAAACCCATTAAAACCAACAATGCTGATATCCATCTACTGTGAGCAGGAAACCAGTCCCATGCAGCTGTTCAGCTCTCTGCAGTGCACAATCCCTGGCTGACATTTGGAGCTAAAAGAACAGACCCTTCTGCTCTCTATGTCAAGATGCACTTTGCTATGTGGTCTTTCATAGGCTGCCAGAACGCATTTCTTGGCCCACTCTTTGGGAAACAGGGATGCAACAATCTCAGTCCCTGACAGCATCTGATAAAGCTCACACATTGGAAAAGAAGGTCAACGAATTAGGAAATCAAGTAAGTAATGGCTCCTTGATCAGGACCTGATGGTTTTCTTTATTCTGCCCTTGCTCTAAGAGGCCTGGTAAACAAATTGCAGCCAGCATTGGCCCTAGAAGAGGTCAAGGTGCAGGGACTGAGGCTTACCATTGGCCAATCCCTCACACCCCATCCTCTACACTTAGAAAGAAGGTACTCATGTCTCAAAGGGATGGTTGGCAAAGGGAATACAGTAAATTTTAGGTTTTCCATGGTGAATAGACACTGATATGTATGGTACAAAATCAGTGGATGAAGTAACAAAGGCATAAAAATGAAGTGTGGCATGAAATCCTTATTGTAATGGAAGGAATTTTGCCTTTTAAAAAATACCCATTTCTCAATACCAATTTCCTACACTTATGCCTTATTCTTTTACCCTTATACTGATATAACAGGGTAATCATTACTTTGAAGACCCATTCATGATGTCAAAATAGGCTGACAGTCAGAACCACCGCAACAGGAAGACATAGATGATGCTCTACATTTCATCAGCGAAACGGCACTGTCTTCTTGCTTCACACAGATGTTGCAACACTGATTATCTTAATGGGATGACATCCAAGGACACTCAGGGTTTGGGTTCCTTTTCACAAATGAGTCAGGCAGGCATAGGATTTTACAACTGTGAGGAGATCTGAGACATTGTCAAATAAATTACTTGCTGAAATTCAACAAAGAAGCCTGAAAGAGCCACAACTGCAAACTGATTTCCTTTTGTTAAGGACTATATGTACACAGCTCCTTACAGCAGGCTCTGTTCCCTCACTAAATTGTGAAATATTTGAAAACAACAATTACCATTTAATTGTGAAGAACAAACACCCAAAAACAATTATAAGCAGATGGAGCAAGAATAATGTAATCTGAATTTTCATAATTAACCACTCCTTTTTCCATTGGAAGCTGGAGTTGCTGAACCCTAACAAGGGTTTCCTTGCTATTTTAGGAGATTTATGCAATTTAATTCATTCATTGTAAATGTTGTCATCCACATGGAAGTTTAGGATTTTGATCAATTAAAGAATGGACTAACCAATATTGTAATTCTCTGAAAGTTAAAATGATGCCTCATTTTATAAAAAAGATAATCCAAAAAAATCTGCCATGAATCATGTACATTAACAGCATCTGTGGTGCAGTGCCAATAACTTTTCTATAAATAACAGTAAAACTCACTTAATAGCTTATTTGCCTCAAGTACCTGTTTGGAACCATATGTAATATCTACATACTGACCTGAATAGAAAGAGAGCAAATTAAATGTTCACAGACTAGATTAACACGTAAATAAATATAAGCATTTTATTTTGCTTGGTGGCATAGAAAAACAGTAACTTCAAATTACCTCTATCTCAAAGATGACCCTGTGCTAAATGACATCAGGCTATCACCATCACACAACCTGACGTAATTCCCGGTTTTAGAAAAGGCAGCACTGTGGTAATTACTCATGGTATTGTAATAAAATCATGGGAGACAGCTTTTCAGATTTTACCAACCTATTGCTGCAGGTGATAGCCCAGATTTTTTCCCAGTTTCAGGTCAAGAGAGGATTAAACATTAGAATAAAGATCTTATTGGTGGAGTATTGGTCCACCAGTCATTGNGTTCAGTCTGGAGAAAAGGAGGCTAAGGGATAAGCTTACCACTCACTACACTAGCACTACTAGCCTGAAATGAGGGTGTAGCCATGTGGGGGCCATTCTATTCTCCCAAATAACAATGGATAGGCCATTAGGAAATGGCCTCAAGTTGCACACGGGTACTAAGAAAAATTTCTTCACTGAAAGGGTGGTCAGATATTGGAACAGGATGTCCAGGAAAGTCTCCATCACCCCTGGAGACATTTGAAAACTGTGTAGATGTGCTGCTTAGGGACTTGGTTTAGTGTTAGAGCTGACAATAATAGGTTAACAGCATGACTCAGTAATCTTAACTGCTTTTTCCAACCTCAATGAATCTATGACACTATAAAAATGCCCATTTCTCTCTAGTGATTACCTGTAATATGTAGGAGACTATATTCATAGGTCAGGCAGCACAGATAAACCAGGTAAATCTGGGGCCAAGAGCTGTGTTCTGCAATTGTCTAAATCTTGAGCATCTCATTGATTATTTTGATTGCAGATCAACTAAATCTGAAAATTAGTCTTTGTATTTTTGCCAAGTAGTTTTCTATACAAAGAGCATGTAATTCACAGAGAAAAGTTTTCTTCCACTTGATCACTCAAAAAATGTGCCTGTATGTGTACCTAATTAACAAAATAGCTAACAGCTTTTCCTAACTTTCAGAAAGGAATTAACTGACTTTTCCCATGCCCAGTCTTCCGCTTAAGAGACACACCCCTTAAAAAGGATGAAAGCAGTAGTGGTTTCTAGCAGTGGTCTGGAAAAAGACAATTATGATCCCACCACATAATAACTGCTTTGATACTAATCAATAATCCACATGACAGGACAGATCATGCCGTGAAACACTGAGTGCCCTTTTCCAGTTTGAGTCCAAGGGCACAGAAAGCTGATAAAGCCTGTTTTGCTTGCTACAAGTGCAAAAGAAATTGCTTTCTTTGTTTGCTAGGGGTGATTTAATATGGAAGGAGAGCAGCTCAGAGGCTTGGAATAATACAGCGGCACATACAGATCAGAGAAGCAGCCAGATCGTAATTCTCAATGTCCTGACTTTTGGGCTTAATTTCACTTTCATCAAAATCAACAGGAAAACTTGTCATCAACTTCAAAGCTACCTTTCACTCAGTTTAGTCCTTGCCCTTATAAAAGAAGAAAACAAAATAATTATTGAAATTATAAAAATCTGCACACATAGGGTTTATTCAAGTTCCATTTGACTTTTTTCCCTACTACCCTTCCTAACATTTTAAGGAAGTACAATTATGTTAATAATGGGAAGAATTTTTAAGCGGAAACTTGACTGACACGTAAAGCTTTGGCAAAGAGGATATGCTTACCAAGACACTTCAAAACCAGCATGATGCAAAATGAGAGTCTCATGTATGCTATCTGGTTTCTTTCCACCAAGCCTGACCACCTTTTTCTCAGATGCCACCATGTTCTTGCTTTGCCCTCAAGATCATTTTGCCATCAATACTCTGACCTTTTTTTTTCTTGCATACAATAATCCAATCAAGAAAACAGAAATAAAACTTTCCTACAGCACACTGTACAATGCTGGCTTGAAAACCACAGGGTTCTAAGACAATTAAAGGAAAGGTAACCACATCTTGACCCTTAAAGGCTAAGGCATGAGTTTGCAATTCAGTGTAGCTTGTTACTAAGTCTATTGCTGTTATTTTAAGATGAGAGTCTGTATTTCTTCACACATGCCTATGTATGAGATTATAAATCAACATTTATTTCCCGTGGCCCTAAAAAGAAGAGGCTGTATGGTTTGGTGTTTTTTAATGCTAATATAAAAACACTATTTTACATTCTAAATAGCCTTATGGTGTTTCTTGCAAGTACAAAATGGACACAGGAAGTTATCCAAATAAGTCAGTAAGTAATTACAATACTAATCTATTTGAAAATACAGACTTTTAAGACTGATATTTGCAAAAAATTACTAATATATTTGCAAATTTATTGTAAGAGATAATTAAGGAATAGGTGCAGAAACATTTCTATTCCTTTTCTTAAAAGGACTTACAATTTATAGGCAAC
The DNA here is from genome assembly GCA_013399915.1 of Illadopsis cleaveri. Lineage (NCBI taxonomy): Eukaryota > Metazoa > Chordata > Aves > Passeriformes > Timaliidae > Illadopsis > Illadopsis cleaveri. The sequence continues at coordinate 135,540 of VXBB01007273.1, read as the reverse complement.
TTTAAATGAAGAAAGTGATAAATTCTCACCCCAACTTCTTACTTACGTAACAAACTTTAGTTACTATAATTACAGCTGTTGGCCTTTCACCTGAATAGGAAATGCCTTTTCTCCCCATGAAATGTCATGTAGTAAAGAATAGCATCACGGGCCATTCCCATGATAGAATCAAATTGTGATTACCTCACTGTAGAGCAAGAAATCGTCCCACTACAGTGATGCAGACCTGCTGTTTCAATTTCTGTAGAGGTACAGGTTAGGAAATCATTAATGTGATACATTAGGTACAGTAAAACATGTCAATAGTTCAGTACATCATGTCCTCAGCCAGAAGTGATTTGTTTGTTGTTTGGAAGGGGTCCATATTTCAGAAGAAAACAGACATTTTTCTCTGAATAACTAATCTGGAAAAATCCTTTGAGGAACATGCTGCTCAGAAACTTTAAATATTTGAGGGAGTCTTATGGGAAAGGGTTACTAGGCAGAAGACAGGTGAAATGGTGTAGGAAGCATGCAAATTATCACTCTAGAGAAGGGCACAGTTTCTGATCTACCTCCTGTAGGGCGCACATGGCACTTTTCAGACTGACAGTGTGTGCACACATGCACATATACATGTGCCCACACACACACCAATGGGAAATGACAATGAGACAATCAAAAGGTTACAGAATCACCTCATTATAATGTGCAGAGAAGGATTTGGAGCAGCAGTAAGTAGTGATTTTATTTCAGAAATGGAACACAAAAAACAATGGCAATATTCCTCTGCAATGTAATCCCAGGATCATTCTCTGATTAAATTTCAGAGGAATTTTGCCACAGGTTTTGAGAGAAGACTCATGTACTCTGCCTGAGACTTCTGGTGAGAAACTAGCATTGCTGTGTCTACTTCCAAACCACTCATTCAGAACTGGAAAACTTAACAGCTTTCCAGGATTTGCCATATAGAGAGCTAACCACTTCTTAACTCAAACTTTGCAGAGTATTTAATAATATTTATATCACTGCAGCATTTAAAATCCACCAAAGATGAAAACTTCAAACAGAATATGCTTCTACTCAGAAACATTCTAAATGAAAAGAAAGTGCAGTAAATAAACACAATCAATATTAGTAATAAAGCAGAAAACCAAGAATATTTAAATAAAAATATATGGAAACACAATTAGCTGTAACACACCATGATGCTTCCAAATTATTTCAGTTGACTTTAAAAATCCATAAGTAACTGATAATATGAATTATTTAAATTACTCCTGGACAAATAAATTGTTGGGGTTCTAAAATCTGGGGGTTTTCCACTCAAACATATGATTGCCATAAATTTTAGTTAAATGAAAACTTTGTGATTGTGCCTGGTAGCAACAGAAGGACTTTAATTAGTAATTTGATAAAAGCTTGCAGTACAAATTAAAAAAATAAAAAAATTAACCTCTGATTAATCCCAAAAGAGATGCTCATGCTCTAATGTTACAAACCCTTCAAACTTCAACCTTCTCCCTTGGGCAAAGTCTACATAACTAGAAAAGCCTCAAATTATGCCCTGAAAGTCACCAAACACAGACTGTGACAGCAGACGTGCCTTTTCCTCAGTGATCTATATCAGCTAGAGCTGTTTTCCAGCAATGTGAGAGGGTGAAGAGTTTACACTAGCTGGTTATGCAATAAGTGTCACTGGTATTACTGCTGACTTCAGACTAGACTCACAGCATTAAGCAGTTAAGAGGTGATAAATCAGGATTAATCCCTGAGGAAAATTTTTGATTAATTTGTCAGCATAGTCTGTAGTACAAATTCCCTGCTATCTTTATTCTTCCTCACACAGGGAAATACTTTGCACCAATCTACTATTCCCTTAAGAGCAGGACTTCATACAGTTTTAGTACCACTGCACAGACACACCTTTAAGCCTGTTTTTGCACACTGACTTTAAAGGAAGTCATCCACGATCACAGCTATTTATGGCTGTTCATGTAAATCACAATATGGGCGACAATGGAATGGTAAAGGAATACTGCAAAACACAGTAACTTAGCAGTAATTGTTCTTTGAGCTGCACTGATGGAATTGTACCTGACAGGGACAGTAAAATCACCCGAAGTGAGTGAGTGGTTAAGACAGGGCAGTAGTTATACTGCTAGATAAAACTGCTTCAGAGGCAACGTGAGCTCTGAACCCTCCACCTGCTGTAGAATCCACACTGAATTCTCACTGCTCTCCCCAGCCCTGAGGCCCACTTCTGTTACCAGCAAGGCAGTGGCTGTTTCCAACACAGCACTTTCTTACCATTTCCTTTTTTCAGATCAGAACAGGCAAATGAATAAACCACCAATGACAGCAAATAACTAATTTCCTCAAAGATATAGGTATTGCCTGCAAAATAACAAAACATGGTAATGCACTGCAATATATATTCTGTCAGATGCAAATTGTTTGCCAAAAGTATGCCCTAAGGCGGCTCTAACCTAGGATTTTCAGTTTTTCTATGACACTGACCTGCACTTAACAATACAATTGCAAGAATTTAAAAAAAACAAATTTAAACCGAAACCAAACTAAATCCAAACCATCTGATCTCACTATTTTCCCCAAAAGCAAAATAGAGCATCAACAATACTGTTTTCACTTAGGTCCTGTAATACTAAAAGGTGCTGCCTTCTACCAGATGTATCACAGATGACACTTGTGAAGATCTATTGCAAGATCATATAGAGAAATAAGCTATGCCTTTAAATCACCTCTTGGACATCTGAATTTTAATAAATAATCAGCAACTCAGTGACAGCTTGGGTGAGGAGAAAAAGGCTGATGCTATGCTAACTGCACATAAAATTGTACACATGACAAGTCATATTCTTCTAATCGGGTACCGTGAATCGCATTTATCTTTTTCCCACAATGAGTTTCTTTCCACTGAGGAAAGAAACTGTGATTTCACACAGGTATCTAAGCACCTAGTCTAGAGGAGACCAGGTTTTATCATCTCATTACTTTGGTAGGAAAATTAAAAATAGTTTAAAAATATGTGCATGTCTCAGAACAATACATTGTCAGGGGCATTCTATAAGGCATTCATTCTACTTGCGAGACCAAATTTCCAAATTTCTATTTCGAAATGCACAGCTAAGTATTATTAAGGTATTTGGATTGCACTGATAAAGGAAGAGAGTGATTTTCAGGAATACTTAATGAGCGGTTTTGAATTGAAAAGAAAAAAAAATCAGAAAACCAGTCATTCTTCTTTTTCTAAGCCACCTATATCTCATGATACCTATCTGTGCATGCTAAATTTACTACAATTACCCAGTATTTGGTTTCCCTTGTCATTCCAAGAAACTTGTCAGTGCCGAGAAGCATTTAAATCTCTGGTTTGTCCCAATTGCACACTTATTGCTGCAAAGAATAATGGAAGCAGCCATTAAGCTGAATAATAAAAAGTGATGTTTAAATAAAAGCTGGCTGAAAAACAACAGAACATGGCTGATCTAGGTTAAGGTGAAGGAAACACCATTTATTCTACAGAGTTATTAACTTCACACTAGTCACTGTTTGCAGGTTAGACAAAACGTGGTACATGTCTGGGGAGAAATAAGGAGGTGTTATTCTTTATATTGAAGTTTATTTTATAAATGGTAAAAAAGAGGTTGATAGGTAGAATGCCTTAAGAGTTATAGGTTTTACAGCTGTTCATTTACACTCATCTCCAATGCATCTTCCCATCTGTTCTATATGCCACATATAAAACACTTTTAATACTCATTCATCCCACACAAATCCCACACAAAGCATGGGCACATACTTTATTTTTAAGAACTTTCCTGATCTCCACTTCTATATCGTCTTTGTTGCAGGGCTCTCTTTGTAGTGAACACACTATTCATTACACACTAAAAAATTCAAATTAGTTATAATCTTATTCTATAGTTACAAAAGCAAAATCCATTAATTCTTGGTGAAAAAAATCAGAGGAAAAAGGACACAATAGAGCCTGTTTTCTCACCTCTACAGCTGGCAGTGGAGAACGAACTCCTGCTAATGAAACAAACAAAACCCCAGATCATTAGCAGGAAAGAAGCACTTCATCAAATCTAAATTTTTAGCCTGTGGCCCTGGCAGTGTAGTGCTGGCTGCCTGGGGAATGTCACCATTCAGAGAGGCCAAGGTCACTCTGAATTCAGCAGTGCTCAGAGCATCACACACTACAAATGTGGCACCCACAACACTGCAACAAGCACTGCCCTTCCACTACCCACATCCCACATCCACAGTCTAAAATGTAGATTGTGGTGCAGTCACTATTGCCTTTTAAACCAATACCAGGAAAGTAGGGGAGTCAGCTGTGCCTTGCCACTCAAAACTTCTACATGATGAGTGGGGCACCAACTTAAAATGGGCAGTGAATGTGGGAGATATGTATGTAATTTCATAAAAGTTGAGCACTCTTATCCCCACAATCTGAAGACCTTGCAAAAGCCTTTGGATTTTTAAAAATATTTATCAGAGAGGTAAATTCGGACAACTATCTTGGGGGAAAAAGTAAAGGCACATGGGTCAGATGGAAAAGCAGTACCATAGTGCTGCACATGTGTCTGGCATTTCTGAACAACCCTCTAAGGAAAGAAAAAAAAAAAAAATTCTGAATTTCTTTTGGATTTTAAAGTAAAGTTCCTCCAGAGATTAAGCACCCCAAAGGTGGCAGATATTTTGAGGTCTGGTATACCAACAGGGGTGAAATTCCACCTACAGTCTCCCATAGCTCTTACATTCTGTGGAGGATCTGGACCAAAGTATCCAAAACTGAGATGACAGAGGGAAAAACTATATTTATAAAGCTCCCCAATGTTTCTCTCTTTATACAGCTTCTGGCACAACAAATTTAACCATGTTTGGAGTTCTTCTGAAACACAGCATTTGCCAACACAGCTGGTTTTGAACAGCCTCTAAGATATATCATTTGGCTTCTTTTTAGTTGCATATGCTTTTCATTTTTAAATATATTGATGGATATTTTGTCCCTTGCTATTAATTAATGTGGCACAATTCTAGACTTTCTTTTCCCGTCATAATTAGCAAGAGCAGCATCTTAGTGGATGGCCTTGTGTTAAGTGCATTTAATCTACACTACATTTGCATGCTGTCACTTTTTGCTCGTTTCCAAACTACAGACATAAAAAACTACAAGACTCTAGCGGTGAAAACTATAATCATTGCTTTGCAGCCAATAAATTACTGAGAAGTGCTAAAAGAAACTGAGAATAGTATCCATTTCACTGCACTAATGGTTCCATATATGAAGTATCAGCCTATGGTTATGTCAGTTAATAGTCCTAAATTGAAACAACAATGCTAAAAACTCAAGGCAAATTAACTCATAGCTACTGCTACTGGAGTAACATTAAATTAACATAGAAGTAGATGGAAAGTTTTTTGAGAGAATAAAAGCAGATAAAACATGACACAAAAACAGACATTTATCTAAACAAAGGATAGTTCAGTGTCAGTGCTGAGGCTTACTTTTCAAACATGCACTTAAAACAATACACCTATCTTGCAAGATCCAGATACTCAGAGCTCTGTATTCACGCACACAGACCAACTGAGAAATGTCTCCAGAATAAATGTCAAATCTTCCTAAGAACTGTGAAATATTATGAACTATGAGAACTACGAAAAAAGTCTTCACTTGGTAACGAGAAAAGAGAGGTTATTCTATAGATAGAGTTACACAGTTACTGGGTCTGTGGATTCAAAATTAAGAAGTCTTGATAAAGGAAGTTTCAGTTTTTTCCTGTACGCCTGCAAGTAATTTGTGTTTTACCTTAAACACCTATTAGATCAGACATTAGAACAGTGAATGTGCATGT